>MU670339.1:7723-40516 GCA_026770625.1 Nicotiana glauca
ATCCACAGGGATTCAAAACTAGCTGGTATGGGGGTCGAGACGAGGAGGTTATGGGGGTTCGACGGTGTAAAGATGGGGTTGTTTGGACCACCGGAACCGCCGTGAGGCGATTTCCGGTGGGCGGAGGGCGACGGATTGAGGCCGAGAAATTTTGTATCTGAAAGCTCAGAGACGAGGAGGGTAGGGGTTGGCTTGGGGGGCTAGGTGCATTTAGTAAATTATATACGATATAGGAGATTGAATCCCAGCCATTGGATCAATTTAGATCAACGTCTTGGATCAACTCGCCTATATGAAATGGGGTCGTTTGGTATGGTAACGGGGTCGTTTGGTTTAATGAAAGGTTGGGTCGATGGTAAATGGGAACGGGTCGGGTGAGACGGGTTGGGGATCGGTTGATCCTGGCCGTTGAACTGGTGTGATCTAACGGTCTAGGGGAGACATGACAAATACGACGTTGTTCGGACGTCGTATTGGTCGGTTTCATTGGACCGGGTAGAGGGGATCACGATTGGGCCTGGTAGGGTTTGGCCAAAAAATACGATTTGCTTCTTTTTCTCTTCATTTTCCTTATCTCTTAATTAATCAAACTATTAATCCTAAATCACAAAAATACTAATTAATTCCTAATTGTAGAGTTGAGTCCTAAATGCAATATTTTTGTATTTTTAAATAATTTGAACAAATAAACATGCACACACAAAATGCAAACAAATAAGAAGAAATGACGACAAAATCCACAAAAATTGCAAACAACAAAAGGACTATTTTATTTTGAATTTTGGGAGTAATTTCTTGTAGGGCAAAAATCACGTGCTCACATAAAGGTTACCTTGTTTTAAACAATATCGAGCTGCCTTCTTACGAAGTGCTTGTGCTTTTGCCTTGTCATCTGGTACGGTACCATACTGCAAAAAATCTACAATTTCATTTCTCCAGTCCTAAGTTAGATTATTAAAATTTACCTCATTCTTGTCAGGTTCGAGAATCGAGTGAAATAAATGAATAACTGAGGCATTGACATATTCTGTTATATCAGCTGCGGATGCAAGGTTTGCTAGGGCGTCTGCTTCGACATTATCATCTCTTGGGATTTGGATAACCTTCCATGATTGGAACTGTTTTATCAGTTCCCTTACCTTTTACAAATATTGTTACATCCTTGCCTCTCCGGCTGTGTAAGTTCCCAGAATTTGATTAACCACGAGTTGAGAATCGCTTTTGATCACTACCTGACTTATTCCAAGTTCCCGTGACAATTGCAGACCTGCGATCACAGCTTCATACTCTGCTTCATTATTAGTTACAAAATGACATTTAATGGCTTGTCTAATGGTTTCTCCCGTAGGTGGTACCAAAACAATTCCTAATCCTCCACCTTTTACACTAGACGATCCATTAATAAATAATGTCCACGTACCTGGATTAGCTCCATTAAGTACCTGTACTTCTTTATCAGCTCCGAACTGTATCCCTTGACAGAAATCAGCCATGAAATCAGCTAATACTTGAGACATTATTGCCGTTCTAGGCAAGTAAGTGATTTCATACTCACTTAATTCTATAGCCCATTTGGCTAACCTACCTGAGAGTTCGTGTTTATGTAATACACTTCCTAATGGGTATACAGTTACCACAACAATGGGATGACATTGAAAATAGGGTCTTAATTTTCTAGATGCCATAATTAAAGCAAGTGCTAGTTTTTCCAGCCGTGGATACCGTGTTTCTACATCTAGTAAGGATTTACTAACATAATAGATAGGAGATTTCTTACCTTGTTCTTCATGAACCAAAACTACGCTTACCGCCACTTCTGAAACAACAAGACAAATAAAAAGTTTCTCCCCTGCCTTTGGTTTTGCTATAGCAAGGGTGGATTTGATAGGTAAGTCTTCAAATTTCTAAGTGCCTGTTGACACTCCTCATCCCACTCAAAATGATCCTGCTTTTTAAAAGCTGAGAAAAATTTAAAACATTTTTCTGAAGATTTAGAAATGAACCTTCCCATAGCTGCAATTCTTTCTGTCAATCTCTGCACTTCTTTTTTGCTTGAAAGTATATCAGGAATTTCCTCGATAGCTTTAATCTGTGCGGGATTTACCTCGATACCCCGGTTATAAATAAGAAAACCCAAAAACTTTCCTGATACCACTCCAAATGCACATTTTTCTGGATTTAACTTCATATTGTATTTTTCGTAAAATTTTAAATGTTTCAGATAAGTGAGATATATGATCCTCTGAATGCTGTGTTTTAACTAACATGTCATCTATATAAACCTCCACGGTCTTACCTAAATGTTCTTGGAACATTTGAGTAACTAACCTTTGATAAGTTGCACCTGCATTCTTAAGACCAAATGGCATTACATTATAACAAAAAGTCCCCCTATCTGTTATGAAAGAAGTTTTTTCCTCATCTTCTAGGTCCATTTTGATTTGGTTATAACCTGAGTATGCATCTAAAAAACTTAATAGCTCATGCCCTGCAGTAGCATCAATTAATTTATCTATATGCGGTAAAGGAAAAGAATCTTTTGGACAGGCTTTATTAAGGTCTGTGTAATCTACACAGACTCGCCACTTACCGTTCTTCTTAGGTACCACAACAGTGTTAGCTAACCAGTCAGGGTATTTTACCTCACGAATCGAACCAATTTTGAGCAATTTTTGAACTTCTTCATGAATCACCTTATTCTTGAATGTTCCTTTCTTTCTTTTCTTTTGCTTCACTGGAGGATATGATGGATCTAAGTTTAACTTATGAGTCATAACCTCCGGTGGTATCCCTGTCATATCAGAGTGGGACCAAGCAAAACAATCTGCGTTAGCTTTTAAAAATTCAATTAATTTACGCTTTACCTCAGGGCTAAGGTTGGCGCCGATGTACACTTTCCTCTTAGGCCAGTGTATGAATAAAATCACTTCTTCTAATTCCTTAATGGTTGTTTTGATGTTCTCATTTTCCTTCGGTTCTTGAATGGTATCAGGTCTTGAATCCACATCTGTTCTCCCTTCCTCAGTTAAGGTTGAAGCACCCACCTTAACTGAATCCTGTAATTGCTATTTGGCTTCATCTTGAATAGTTGAATCTGCAATGGAATTTATGCTTCTAGAAGTTTGCTGATCACCCCTAATTTGGCAAATTCCCCATGGTGAGGGAAATTTGATAACTTGATGCAATGTAGACGGAACAACATCCATATCATTGATCCATGACCTCCCAAGGATTATGTTGTAAGCCATCTCCATATCTACCACCTGAAACTTAGTATCTTTGACAATGCCTTCTACAAAGGTGGTGAGGATTGCTTCACCCTTGGTTATAACGTTAGAGTTATCGAACCCTAATAAAGTATGTGCCTTTGGGATCAACTTATCCTCAACTTGCATTTCACGTAACACTCGTACCAAAATAATATTTATCAAACTTCCTGGATCAATCAGAACATATTTAACGTTAGTATCATGTACGAGTAATGATATTACTAGTGCGTCATTATGTAGGGTCATGAGGCCTTCCGCATCTGTGTCGTTGAATGTGATATTCTCCTCCTCCAGTACGTGTCGTAGCCGCTCTCCATGTGTGATCGTCATTTTGGATATTTTATTGGCTGCAGTATACGAGACACCATTGATATCTTCTCCTCCACTTATAACATTGACTGTACGTTTAGAAGAGGGTGGCTTCGGGGGCTCCTGTCTATTTTTCATATACGCTTGTTATCCTTTCTCACTGAATAACTCAGTGAGATATCCTTGCTTTAACAAATGGTCCACATCACTTTGTAAAAATCTGCAATCTGTGGTTATATGTCCGTGATCATTATGGAATTTACACCAGTGATTAGGGTTTCTTCTACTCGGGTTCGATCTCATCTCCTTCGGCCACCGTACCTTATCTCCCATGCCTCTTAAAATAACTACGAGCTCAGAAGTAGTTACGTTAAAATTGTAACCACCAAACCTTGCCTTCAATCCCCCATCATCATCTCGTTGTCCACGTGTTCCTCGTTCATTGTTAAATCTTGATGAAGAGCCTGATTCCCTATTTCTGGGTTTATGATCGTACCTCTCATGTTTTGACCTCGAGTCTTTTCCCACTGGTCCCATATAAGGATCGTACCTGTTTTTACTGGACCTCCTTTCATTATCTACACACCTTGAACTTGTTTTCTCATCTGTTTTTGGCCGCGAGATAATATCTTCCTCGATCCTCATCTTTGTGCTATAGCTGTTGTAGACATCGTTCCATGTTGTTGCTTGGAATTCCCGAAGACTTTCTTTGAGTTTCCTCGTGGCTTCTGAACTTTTCTCATTTAAATTACTAGCAAAAGCTATGGCTGCCCAGTTATCAGGTACTCGTGGCAGCAACATTCTTTCTCGTTGAAATCTATCTACAAATTCTCTTAATAACTCAGAATTCCCTTGCTTAATTTTGAAGATGTCCTCCATCCTTTTCTCAACTTTTTGAGCTCCTGAGTGTGCTTTAATAAACAAATTTGCAAGCTCAGCAAAAGAATTTATTGAATTTTCAGGTAAAAGAGAATACCAGATTAAAGCTCATTTGGTGAGTGTTTCGCCAAATTTCTTGACCAGGACCGATTCAATTTCTTTCTTGGTCAAATCATTCCCTTTAACTCCAGTGGTGAAGACTGTAACATGATCTCGTGGGTCTGATGTTCCATCGTACTTAGGCATATCAGGCATTTTGAATTTCTTCGGAATTGGGAGGGGAGCTGCACTTGGCGTCCATGGCTGTTGTGAGTATTTGTCTATGTCCACCCCTTTAATCACGGGCGGTACCCCAGGTATTTGTTCTATGCGTTCATTTTGTTCCTTGAGCTGTCTCTGCAAGGTTAGTACATGATTTTGTAAATCAGAATTAGCTTGGTTACGTGGGCCTCCTTCTTGCATTTCACTAGGAGTTCCACCACTGCCTGAATTAACCAGTCCAGAACGGAGGTTCTCTAAAGTGTTATTATTTGGAGTTGGTGTGGACGGAGCAGCAGGTAACTGGTTAACAAAGGCTTGAAGAGCTTTGCTCACTTGAGATGCAATTATTTTCTATAATGCCTCATTCATATCTTCGACATTGTTGAGTTGATCTTGTTCATTTGCCTGAGATCCATCGGGAGTGCCTTCGCGAGATCGCCATGGAGAGTTTCGTGGAGAGCCTTGTGGTGAATCTCGAGGAGAATCTTCATGAATTTGTTGGTTTGTCTGAATTTCTGGAAGTCCTGTGGTGTTGTCGTTGTTGTTTGACATGATTGATTTGAACAAGGAAATCAAATAGAAGTAATGTTGATTATCCGTTTCCTGGTAACGAAACTAATTTTTTTAACCAAAAAATAAATTTTCAGTCAAATCTAGAATATAGAAGAATCGGGTTACTGATAATCGAAAAAATAAATAAAGAAAAGAACTTTCAAATGCTCAAATATGAAAGCTTGTAAATCAGAGATATATTCCAGTAGTATCTTGTGTTTTCCTTGATTACATGTTTCTCCTTTTATAGGTCTTTTGGAGAATCTTTGAAAATGTACGTTACATCCAAGCTATAATGAGGTCATTATGAATATTTAATGACATCAAATGCTACGTTATACAATCATTATGCAAATATTCCTTAATGGCTCCAGTACTTGTTTCTTCTATAATGACGTGTATCTTCATTCTCTTATGCGTCCTGGTTCGTTGTCTTTTCGTATCTTCTTTATAATTACGCTTTAAATAGGTACGGGTCTTCCGAGCCTTTTAACTCGTACCTTCCCTTTGCTCCCGTATCTCTTTTTCCATACCTTCCCTTTGCTCCCGTATCTCTTTTTTCACCCCATTGTCTCGTACTTCTTTTTATCCACATCAGCTTAGACTTTTTGACCCAGTCATAGCTAAGTAACTCCACGTGTCATGCCACGTCATTATTCATTCATATATTTAATTTTTTCCAATACAATTATAAGACATGAAGAAAGGGATGAAATCAGGGTTCATGTATAAAGAGTTAAGAGATCCACAGAGGACTTCAGTAGCAATTATGAAAAGAGTTGGGGAAATAGGATCCTCTTATTTTAATCCTTGGGAGGAGGAGAAAAAATCATGTCTCTTACCATTGATGATAAATGAGTACCATACATTTGATATGCTGCACAAATATCATAATATACTTAAAACCACAAATTTATTAGTTTTCCTTACTTTCTTAAAATTTCATTATGAACTAATAGCTGACTTGAATTTCTTTTTATAAGATATAAGACAAAGATCAACTCAAAAGAACATACGTCTATTAGATGCGACTAAAAATATTATCGAAGTCAGTATGTTGTAATACTAAATAGTGCGATTCTATCATTGTTAAGAAAATTGAATCCCAACCATAAACTACAGCGGGGAAAGAGACACAATATATAAGTGTCAGATATAAGAGTTCATCTGTCAGGCAATAAGCTAAAGATTTTAAATTAGTGGACCAAAGTGGTACTAATAAATAGTGTAGGCTTGTTGCTGCCCATTGGCAGACCAGTATACTTGTGTAGCACAACAGCCACCAAAATTTGAGAATCCAACTAGTTTTTGCTTTGGGGCTATCTATTAATTACGAGTTCGGACAAATTTAATAATTTTTGCTTATACTCCATATTTATATTAAATATATATTTAAGGACAAATCTAGTAACTAACATGAATTATGATATGATAACATGTTTCTTTACCCTTGAAAATGGATAACAATTGAATTTATACGCGGTTTTAATTAAGGATATATGTATTAATTCAATACAAGTGATCAATAACGTTAAATAAGTGAATTGAAGATAAAATAAATAATCAAACTAACTGCGACGTTAGGTCCGAGATCGGGTCTGATCTTAGGATTGTTCTCTCTTCGATTCGAAACCAAACACTTATGAAGAACTATGAGCAGAAATAAGAACTTTGAATAACTTTTAGAAGTAGAGAAAACAGATGTATATTGCCTAATTGATGATATGCGTGTTACAGCATATCCATTGAGTAAAAATTATCTCCTTTATATAGTAGGAGAGTTCATCCCCAGTACAATACTAAGAAAGGTAAGGATCCTTTAATCACTGATCCGTTGTCGATACAGGCTGAGATCCGCACCGTGATATCCGGTTGAGCGTGGATATCACGGCCCTTTGTTAGTTGTGTGCAACCGTTTGATAATGCTCTTCTGAGGTCTTGGAACTTGAACCGGATCCGGGAAGGGGGGGGGGGGGGGTTTGGTTTGTCTCGATGGCTTCAGTGGTAGGCGCTTCGTTCGTTTAGCTTCGATTCCGATTCCATATAGTTATGCCATTGCTTCGTTTTCCCCACCGGAAAATCGGGGCGCTCATTAGCCTCGATTTTATCCATATACAAAGTTTAGAATTCATAAATTTTAAATCATAACTCCGCTTTGCGACTAGTTCTTGTCAGTTTTAATGGGGCAGAAGCAAAATTAAATTAAAGGGTGAGTGACATTGGTCGTTGGTGAGTAATTTGCTATTGGGTGCATTTAATATGGAATTGATTGAAAGCAAAAAAAGTATAGTGTAAAGTAGTGAAGGTAAGACTTTTATGGCTTAAGCTATACTACTGCTGCTTGTCATCTATAATCTGTGTGCAAATGTTAAGCATATAATGGGGGCAAGGTCTCTTTCTACTCATTATGGGTTTCCTTTTAAGATGAAATATTAAATAATATTTGTCCTTTATATTTAATGTTCTTGTAGGTTCAAGGAAAATTTATGAGAGTTGAATTTATATAAGTTGAGTTTAATGGACGTTGTCCTTTATGTGGTGTATTTTATTTTGAAATTATACTTTATTTATTGTCAAGTTTAGATGCATGCAATAAGTACGGGGTACATTATAACATGTCCTACAAGTAAAGTAAACAGCTCATTCTAACCAGTTAAACTACTAGCTATATCTAAAAACATTTTACATCGTTAATGTATTATAATTTAATTTAATATCATTTTCCTTCCTTTTCCATCTTTATCCTCTAACAGATTACAGCACCAAGAGATTCAAAATCTTGACCGTTCCCCACATCTTTTGGCATCTACCTTTTTTTTTGGCATGTACGTACTTAATTGAGCGTATGCTGCATGTTAAGTTGGTATTTACATTTAATATAATAAATCTTAGAATTTGGGTTATGATCAACAAATAATTTGTAAAATAACATTTATAAGCATTATCTCCAATCTCTTCAAGTACTTTAAGTAGCCATGTTCTATATATATATATATATATATAAACTGTAGTAGCTTTATTATTATTATTGTTAATTTGTTGTTTACCAGAAAATGGACTTGGAAAATTATAACAGTGCTAGCTAGCGCTATATCCATTTGGTCACGTATTAGCTTGGTTTCTTGGTGTTAGCTAACCAGCGAAAATAATGAGGCACGTAATCCTCCTAATTTGCCTCATGCCCACACGGCTTTGTAATTTGACATAGTAGGCGAAAGAAATGACCTAACAGGCTAACACTTTGCCCTGGCGGCGGATCTAATTAACAATTGTCATCCGAACCCAGTAACTTTTAGCTCAAACCTTATATATAAATGCACACATTAAAAAATTGATTAAATGAATACAGATAATATTTTTCAAACCCAATAAATCAAATGGATTAGGATAGAATCATGAACTCGAATCCATATTGCTCAAATCCTAAATCTGCCTCTGCTCCCCATCACAAATCTTCAAGGTGGAAACTCAATTCCAATGCCTATTTCACACTATGAACATGTTTGATTAAGCTTCTAGGATGTCAAAGGTACTTTTTTCTCCCAAAAAGTACTTTTTAAAAAAAAGTTGTTTGGCCAAGACGGAGAAGTACTTTTGGCCAGCAGACGGAGAAGTACGTTTGGTCAGCAACAGAAGCAGTTTTTCTGCTTTTGGGAAGAAACAGAAAATTCTAGCTTCTTCCAAGAAGGAGAAACAAAAAATTAATCTATTCAAGAGAAAACTATCATCACCATAAATTTATATTTTCCAAATTATCCCTTACTGATGTAAGCTTTTTCTTTTCTTTTTTGTTTCTAGTTTCCACCGTTCTTTTAAAACTAAGGATATCATATATATGAATATATTGTAACTTTCCAATTTTTTTTTTTGACTTTTCTTGTTTTTTATTTTTTTCTTTGTATAATGTGTTGTAACTTCCAAATTATCTTCTTTATTTTTCACACTACAACAAATTATCAATTCTTTTCCTACAAATAATCATTTATATTTTCTTCTATTATAGTCTATTAATTTTCGAATCTTTAAAAAGTTTATCAAATCTAATTAGTGAAACTTACCTACAAATATGTAATAAATTTATAACTGCATCACATAATCTATATATTATTAAAAGAAGAAGAAAAAACATCCACATTAAATCAAGCGACAGCCTCACAATAGGTCACTTGGCAATATAGGACAAAGTAGTTAGGTTAGATAAAAATTGTTTTTTTTTGTATTTAAAAAAAAAATTAAATTATGCATTATGTGCTGTCAATAATTAGTTACTCTTTTTGAATTTGAATTTAAACATACTTAATATTTTTTACGAAAACAATAATTTTTTTAATATTTAATTTCTATTTTACGTTCAATGCCATCTTTCAACTTTGACACTCAGAATCATCTTATTACAACTACCATGGCTATACATAATTTCATCCGACGATATTCTTCTACCAATAAGGAGTTCAACTATTATGCTAATAAAGACATTACTGAAGAGATAGAGGAAGGAGATGGACCTTATGGTATTCCTTTAGAAATACAAGGCAAGTCTTATACTAATATGGAGGCACTGTGTGATATATAGTAATTTGTGAAATAGACTTCTAATTCATACTGAATAATAACCATAAATAATCATAATAGATAATATTATATGCTTTGGTATAACTATATATGTTATATTGATTTAAATCTTTAATATGTATGTTCACTTTATATTTTATATTTTAATTTAATAAAATAAAAATAATAAAAGTCTCTTACGATAAATATCTAAGTTTATTTTTCTCTTTAAAGTAATTATAAGACCTTAGTACTATCCTTTTTGGTAATTTTCCACTCAAAAGTACTTTTTAGAAAGATTGGCCAAATACAATTTGTTTACCAAATATTGCAAAAAGTACTTCTTAAATGAACTAGGCAAACACAAATTATCTTTTTTTCAAAAGTACTTTTGGAAAAAATACTTTTGAAAAAAGTATTTTTCAAAATAAATAATTTTTGGCAGCTTGGCTAAACGGGCTCTATGATTGGTCAAGTTTTCCTAATTGTTCGACATAGCTAGCTACCTCGACTCTCTTCCTAATTCATGTTGGATTTTGTTATTAATAACAAAAGATATGTGAATAAAAAATTGTGGGAAGTGAAATTTTGAATGAGTTCACTTTACTAATGCACTTTGTCCCTCATTGTTAGAAGGAAAGAAAATCTTCGTGTATATATAGAGAAGCTCGTCTTTTAGCTCTTAAAGAGTTAAGAAGAAGGCAAGCCCCGCACCGTCATTATCGTTCGCTCCGCTTCGAGTTCGGGTTCGGGTTCGTGTTTGGATTCAGATTTGGATTTGGTCAATGATTGATTGATTAATCTTTTTGGACAAAATTCTTTTCAAATAATTAATTAATTAATTAAATAAATTAATAAAAATTCAATCCGAAATAACCCATGAGCCGCGACTTGGTCTGGTCCATTTTCTTTCCCGGATTATTTTAAATCCGTTGCAATATTTCCAACAGCTATGGCCGTTTGAAAGGTTTCAAAACTTTTCAGAAACAGTACCAAATTGGCTATAAATATTCCTTCAAATCCCAGAATATTTATTACGAAATTTTTTATTTATCTTCTTCTTCTTCTACACAAAAATTCCAGTGTGTTTCACATCCTTCGAGTGGTTCGCTGTTCATCTGTGTTTTTGGCACCGATACGCTAGTGAGTTAAATCGTTCTATCCTGGAAGGATATATTCCAAGACCTCGGGTACTTGAGGGGAATATTTTCCTTAAGGACACACTGTGTATTCACTGGGCTCGATTTGTTCCTATACTTTTTTCAGAATTTATTTTAAAGTTCCTATACTGTTTCCAGAATATATTTTGACGTTCTACTTCTACTAACTTTCTGTTTCTATTTTTTTCCATAAAGTTTATTTTTTTATTTTACAATAATACGATTTTGATAACAATCTTAAGGAAATTACTTTATTATATTCTGTATTCTGTTTGTGGAGATTAAAACCTTTGTGGTTTTCTACTCCGTCTGAATTTTTTTACTCTGATTTGAGGATATAAAAACTTCATCAGAATATTAAAATCCATAAAATAATTTGAAGAACATAAAAACTTCATCGTTTCTATGTAACAATATATAGAAACTTTAATTTTACGTACTGTTTACTAATTATAGTATTGTTACTATTCTTGATTTGCCATTAATTGAACTCTTCTGTTGTTGATAGTGAGAAATGAAAATTGATAGCGGAAATTTTCTGGAGCCAACTACAAAGGTTGGCAGCAAAGGGTATTCTTCTAGCTTACCACACTTGGTATGCAAAAATTCACTAGTGAAGAGCCTCCAGTGTCTGCTGCGGACATGCCCGGCAATGAGAATTTCATGATTGTTGAGGCGTGGAAGCAGGCAGATCTTCTTTGTAAAGGCTATATCTTAAGCGCTTTAGAGGATGACTTGTACAATGTGTATAATGTGATGAAGTTCAAGAAGTACAAGACGGAAGATGCATGCTTGAAGAAGTTCGTGGTTGCCAAGTTTCTAGACTATAAAATGATAGACAACAAAACTATGGGAACCCAAATTCACGAGCTTCAACTTATTTTTCAAGTCCTTATTGCTGAAGGTATGGTCGTGAATGAAGCATTTCAAGTGGCTACAATGATTGAAAAATTGCCTCCTTCGTGGACAGATTTCAAGAACTATCTTAAGCACAAGCGCAAAGAAATGAAGTTGGAAGATCTTGTGATACGTCTAAAGATTGAGGAAGACAACAAAACAGCTGAGAATAAGTCTTGTGGAAATTCAACGATCATGGGAGCTAATATCGTTGAGGAGACTGCTCCAAAAAGTAAGAAGAGGAAGAGGTGCTCTGGACAGACTAAGGAGCAGAACAAAACGAAATTCAAGGGCAACTGCTACAATTATGGAATAGTTGGTCACAAAAACCCTAATTGCCGTCTCCCTAAAAAGGATAAGAAGAAGGGAAAAGCCGACATAGTGGAGAAGAATGATGACATTGACGATCATTGTGCAATGCTTTTGGAATGCAACCTAGTTAGAAATCCGAAGGAGTGGTGGATTGACTCTGTAGCCACTCGATATGTTTGTGCTGTCAAAGAAGGATTTGCGGCATACTCTACTGCTTGTCCAGAAGAAGAGATTTCCATGGGAGATAATGCAACAGCCAAGGTTGAAAGTTATGGGAAGATATTCCCGAAGATGATTTTCGGCAAGGTGTTAACGCTCAACAACGTTCTTCATGTTCCTACTAGTAGGAAGAATTTAGTTTCTACTTATTTACTTGTAAAGAATGGATTCAAATGTGTATTTATTTATGATAAAGTTGTTGTAAGAAAGAATGAAATGTATGTTGGAAAAGGCTACCTCACGGAGGGTCTTTTCAAACTCAATGTAATGGTTGTTGACAATATGAATAAAATTTCAGCTTCATCTTAATTATTGGAGTCAAATGATTTATGGCATATTCGTTTAGGACATGTCAATTATAAAATCTTGCATAAATTAATTAATTTAAAAGTATTGCTTAAATTCGAGTGTAATAAATCGAAATGTCAAATATGTTTTGAATCTAAGTTTGTAAAACATCCTTATAAGTCTGTTGAAAGGAATTCAAATCCTTTAGAATTAATTCATACTGACTTTTGTGATATGAAGTCGACACTATCTCGAGGTGGGAAAAAGTATTTTATTACTTTTATTGACGACTGCACATATTGTTATGTTTATTTCCTTAATAGTAAGGATGAAGCAATTGAAACATTTAAGCAATACAAGAATGAAGTGGAGAATGAGTTGAATAAAAAGATCAAAATGATTAGAAATAATAGAGGTGTAGAATATGAATCTCCATTTGCAGAAATATGTTCGGAATATGGACTTATCCATCAAACTACTGGAACTTACACACCTCAATCCAACGGAATTGCGGAAAGGAAAAATCGAACATTAACGAAAATGATGAATTATTTATTAATAAGTTCTAGATTACCGTAGAGTTTGTGGGGTGAAGCTATCCTTACAGCTAACCTAATACTCAACAGAGTATCACATAGCAAAACACAATCTATTCCATATGAAAAATGGAAAGGGAGAAAACCCAACTTGAAATACTTCAAAGTGTAGGAGTGTCTAGCAAAGGTACAAGTTCATTTACCTAAAAGGGTTAAAATTGGACCAAAAACAGTAGATTGTGTTTTCATTGGATATGCTACAAATAGTAAAGCATGTCAGTTTTTGGTTCATAAATCCGATAATCTCGAGATTCATGTTAATACTGTAATAGAATTAGATAATACTGAATTCTTTGAAAGCATCAATCCGTATAAAACTGAATGCAAGTCGTTAAGTGAAAAACCTAATCGGTCTCGGGAAGAACTAAATGAAAATACTCCAAGTATAGAATATCCAAGGCGTAGTAAACATCAAAGAAAATCTACTTCATTTGGACCAGATTTTGTGACATTCTTGCTTGAAAATGAGCCTCAAACTTTTAAAGCAGCTATGTCGTCTTCTGATTCAGTGTTTTTGAAAGAGACAGTCAACAGTGAGATTCAACCAATTTTGGATAACCATACATGGAAATTGGTTGATCTTCCTCCGGGAAATAAGCCGTTAGGTTCGAAATGGATCTTTAAATAGAAAATTAAACCCGATGGCACTATTGACAAATATAAGGAAAGACTTGTTGTCAAAAGTTATAGACAAAAGGAAGGCCTGGATTATTTTGACACTTACTCGCCTATAACAAGGATAACATCTATTAGAATGTTAGTGGCACTAGCGGCCGTGTATGGTCTTGAAATCCATCAAATGGATTATAAAACTAATTTCTTAAATAGAGAATTGGAGGAAGAGATTTGCATGAAACAACCTCGGGGTTTTGTGGTTCCTGGTAAAGAAAAGAAAGTGTGCAAACTTGTTAAGTCATTTTATGGACTTAAACAAGCACCCAAACAATTGCATGCAAAATTTGACCAAACAATATTGGCAAGTGGATTTAAAATCAACGAGTGTGACAAGTGTTTTACATTAAAAACACTTCAGGTCATGAAGTCATTGTTTGTTTATATGTTGACTACATATTGATAATGAGCAAAAGTATGTCAGATATAAATGCTACAAAGCACATGTTTGCTAGCAAATTCGAGATGAAAGACTTAGGAGTTGCTGATGTGATCTTAGGAATCAGAATTCACAAGACTCCACAAAGTCTAGCATTATCACAGTCTCACTACATTGAAAAGGTACTTGACAAGTTCAAGTATTTGGATTCCAAAATTACCAAGAATCCAATTGACGTAAGTTATGCACTTCAAAAGAATGAAAGTGAAAGTGACTCACAACTGGACTATGCAAGAGTATTGGAAAGTTTGATGTATATCATAAATTGTACGTGACCAGATATAGCATGTGCTATTAGAAAACTTTACAGTAATCCCAATTAAATACATTGGATGCCAATAAAATGAGTTTTGGGGTATTTGAAACATACCCAAATTATGTTTTGCATTATAAGAAATATCTCTTTGTGATCGAGGGATATAGTGATGCAAATTAGATCACCAGATCATCTGAAGTTAAATCCACGAGTGGATATGTTTTCACAATTGGGGATGGAGCAGTGTTTTGGAAATTATCCAAACAAACGTGCATCGCCTGTTCTACAATGGAATCCAAATTCATAGTTTTAGATAAGGCCAGTGAAGAAGCTGAATAGCTCTAGAATTTCTTGGAAGATATTCTATTTTAGCCCAAACCTTTGGTACCTATTTGTATACATTGTGATAGATAAGCGGCAATAGGTAGGACAAGGAGCATTATGTATAACAGAAAATCTCGTCATATACGATGGAGACACAATACCGTTAGACAACTACTCTCTAGTGGTGTTATCATAATTGAATACGTAAAGTAAAGAGATAACGCGTCAGATCCACTTACAAAAGGCTTATCTAGAGAGGCAGTTGAAAGATCATCAAAGGTAATGAGGTTAAGGCCTATGATAAGTCATCATGGTGGTAACTCTACCTAGAAGACTAGAGATCCCAAGAGCTAGGTTCAAAGATATCAAACAAAGTTATGAATGACAGTTCAACATTGTCAAATAACTCAACCCATTCTCGTGATGAAGACAATATTCAGCAATCAAGGTAAAGCATTAAATCTTTTTGATGAGTCAATAAAGCTTAAAGATTCTTAATGCTTTGCTAAGTCTGGAAGGAAATGACCAGATAGTGTGTCTTTAGGAAAACACATTTAGGAATCACCTATGTGAGTGTGAAGTGTAAGCTGCTTCAAGGGGAATGAAAGTAAAGGCCCATTCACTAAGCACTCATGAAACCAGACGGTGTTCATGGCTGAAATGAACACAACCGTGAGAACCATAGATGGTTAAGGATTGATTGTGTGACTTATGTTGTCTAGGTATACAACAAAGCTCGATGGTTCAAAGATATCAACTCTACCGATTGACCGAGTATATCCGATATAATTTCACTACGAAAAGTTCAAAGGGAAACCTACTTATCCAGATGCAATTAATTCTTGCATGTGAAACACACACACGTCTGTGCATTCCTTTAAGTTTATAGCCATTTCCCATTCAGGTGGGGTATTGTTGGATTTTGTGATTAATAATAAAAGATGTGTGAATGGAAAATGGTGGGAAAATAAATAGAGGAAAGTGAAATTTTGAATGAGTTCACTTTACTAATGCACTTTGTCCCTCATTGGTATAAGGAAAGAAAATCTTTGTATATATATAGAGAAGCTCATCCTTTAGCTCTTAAAGGGTTAAGAAGAAGGAAAGTCTTGCGTCGTCATCGTCATCGCTCGCTCGACTTCGGCTTTGGTTTTAGATTTGGATTTGGTCAAAGATCGATTGATTGATTAATATTTTTGGTAAAAATTCTTTTCAAATAATCAATTAATTAATGAAAATTCAATCCAGAATAACCCATGACCCGCGATCCAGTCCATTTTGTTTCCCGGATTATTTTAAATCCGTTTATTCCCGCAATATTTCCAACAGCTATGGATGTTCTGAAATAGTGTCAAATCTGTTCCAACAGCTATGACTGTTCTGAAAGGTTGCAAATGTTTTCAGAAACAGTACCAAATTGGCTATAAATATTCCTTCAAATCCCAGAATATTTACTTACGAAATTTTCTGATTATCTTCTTCTTCTTCTACACAAAAATTTCAGTATGTTTCACAGCCTTCGAGTGGTTCGCTATACATCTGCATTTTTGGTACCGATACGCGCTGGTGAGTTAAATCATTCTATCCTAGAGGATATATTCTAGAACCTCGGGTACTTGAGGGGAATAATTTTCTTAAGGACACACTGTGTATTCAATGAGCGCGATTTATTCCTATACTATTTTCAGAATTTATTTTGAAGTTCCTATACTGTTTTTAGAATATATTTTGACGTTCTACTTCTACTAACTTTCTGTTTCTATTTTTTTTCCAGAAAGTTTATCATTTTATTTTACAGCAATACAGTTTTGATAACAATTCAGCTTTGGATGGTTGACTTATTCTTCTAGAAACTAAGAGGTTATACTCTTGAGTTTCTTTTACTGTTCTTAAACTAAATGAGTTGCTTAAAGGATGAATATTCTCATATGTTTGTGAAGAATCACAGTCTACTTCCAAATGTATATGCAACTTTATAAGTATTACTCTTGTTGGTTGGTTTCTAATAAACAAGTTCTGCTTCCACTGCTTACGCTTAGTAATGTGATATTTGTATATCATGCCTCTTTTGCTATTTTGAATTTAGAAAAAATAACCTTTTACATATTTTGCGTGTAAAAGATGTTAGTAATCTATAATACTATAATATAATATTACGAACAGTAAATTTTTGTAACATAAAACTGAAACAAGAAAAAACCAGAAATAAGGTAGAAACTGGAGATTATCAGAAACCAGAATCAGTAAATATATTACGGAATAAAATCGATCCCACTGAATGCACAGTGTGTCCTTAAGGAAATTATGCCCCTCAAGTATCCGAGGTGTTGGAATATTATCCTCTCTTGATAGAACGATTTAACTCACCAAAGTATCGGTGCCAAAAATGCCGGTGAAACAGTGAATCACTTGAAAGCTGTAAACCACACTGGAATTTAATTGTGCAGAAGAAGGAGAAGAAGCTCAGAAAATTTAGTAAGGAAATATTCTGGAACCAAGGCATATTTATAGGATTTTATGGCACTGTTTCTGAAAAGTTTGTAATATTTCAGAAAGCAAACTTTTCAGAGACAGTCATGACTGTTGGAACTAGTGGGAATCTTTCCCATGTAAAATATTATGGGAAAATAATTTAAAATAATCCAAGAAGGAAAATGGCTCGGGTTGACTTTTCGATAATTAATTAATTAAATAATTGAAAGAAATTTTGTCCAAAAAAAATTAATCAAGCAATCGATCTTTGTCTGAATCTGAATTAATTAAATAATTGAAATTTTTTTATCCAAAAAGATTAATCAATCAATCAATCTTTGACCGAATCCGAAGTTGAAGCCGAAGCCTAAGCCGAGCGGCGACGACGATGACGGCGGCGCGAGGCTTACCTTCTTTCCAGCCCGTTTAATACCAAGAAAAGTGCTTTCTTAATATAAGCACATCCTTTTTTCTTTCAACCAGCAATAAGGGACAATTGCTTTTTCCAAAGCATACAGGAGCTCACTTTTCCTTCACATTTCTTCCCTCCATTTTCCATTTACCAAATTTCAACCCCAATGATCCCCCACATGGATGGGGAATGGCTATAAGACAAAGGAATGCACGGACGAGTGCATGATTTACATGCAAAGATTAATTGCATCTGGATAAGAAGGATTCCCTTTAATTTTTTCGTAGTGAACTTATATCGGATATACTCGGTCAATCAGTATATTTGATATCTTTAAACCGTCTAGATTTGTTATATACCTAGACAACATAAGTCAACAATCAATCCTTAACCATCTACGGTTCTCACAGTTGTGTTCGTTTAAGCCACCGCCTGATTTCATGAATGCTTAGAGATTGAGCCTTTACTTTCATTCCCTTTGAAGCGACGTACACTTCACACTTACATATGTGATTTCTAAACATGTAATCCTATAGACACACTATCTGGTCATTTCCTTCCAGACTTAGCAAAGCATTAAGAAACTTTAAGCTTTATTGACTCATGAAAAAGATTTAATGCTTTACCCTAATTTCTGAACATTGTCTTTATCACGAGAATATGTTGAGTTATTTGACAATTTTGAGCCGTCATTCATAACTTTGTTTGATCTCTTTGAACCTAGCTCTTGGGATCTCCAGTCTACTAGGTAGAAATACCACCATGATGACTTGGCCTAGGCCTTAACCCCATTCCTTTCGATTTTCTTTCAACTGCCTTTCTAGATAGGCCTTTTGTAAGTGGATCCGACACGTTATCTCTTGACTTTACGTAGTCAATCATAATAACACCACTAGAGAGTAGTTGTCTAACAGTATTGTGTCTCCGTCGTATGTGACGAGATTTTTCGTTATACATAATGCTCCCTGCCCTACCTATTGACGCTTGACTATCACAATGTATACATATATGTGCCAAAGGTTTGGGCCAAAATGGAATATCATCCAAAAAAATTTGGAGCCATTCAGCCTTTTCACCGGCTTTGTCTATAGCTATGAATTCAGATTCCATTGTAGAACGGATGATACACATTTATTTGGATAATTTCCAAGACACTGCTCCACCTCCAATTGTGAAAACATATCCATTCGTGGATTTAACATCAGATGATCCGGGGATTCAATTTGCATTACTATATCCCTCAATCACGGAGGGATATTTATTATAATGCAGAGTATAGTCTGAGGTATATTTGAGATACACCAAAACTCGTTTCATTGGCATCCAATGTATTTGATTGGGATTACTTGTAAACCGACTCATTTTTCTAATAACACATGCTATATCTGGTCACATACAATTCATGATATACATCAAACTTACCAATACTCTTGCAAAGTCTAGTTGTGAGTGACTTTCACCTTCATTCTTTTGAAGTGCATAACTCACATCAATTGAAGTCTTGACAATCTTGAAATCCAAATATTTGAACTAAGTCAAGTACTTTTTCAATGTAGTGAGACTGTGATAATTCTAGACCTTGTGGAGTCTTCTAAATTCTTATCCCAAGATCATCAACAACTCCTAAGTCTTTCATATCGAATTTTCTAGCTAGCATGCGCTTAGTAGCATTTATATCTGCCATATATTTGCTCATTATCAATATGTCATCAACATATAAACAAATAAATTTTTTTTTACCACAAAATAAATAGAAAATTGGTGAGCGGAGCTACAACTCTTGAAACGACTGACCGGGTCGTTATATAGTCCGTGTTGCAACATATCATGATTATTTTTAGTTACAAAATAATGTCGTGAAAATTATTTACATATGCCATGACTACTAACATTCATTTGGGCATCTTAAAGCCCTTTATACAATAATGATGCATTCATTTGGATGTGTGTTCGCCCTAAAAGGATGGTATTGTCAGGAGCCGATCATGTTACCTCTGGTTTTTGGGGCATGACTTATAATTTGATGGGCTTAACGCGATGTACTTAATCGCTGTTTATTTCTCTGCATCATTTGCTTTACTAGCTGCTTCCCCTCCCCACATTTTTATCCTCTCTGCTGCAATAGAAGTCTCTTTGTTCCAATTGGTTTTGTAAACTATCCAAAATAATGTGAATGTTTGAATCACAGTTCCGGTAATCATTCCATACCAAATACCTTGGACACCCATGTTGAGCTTATACCCTAATAATAAACCCAATGGAATACCAAACAAATAGTAACAAGCAATATTGACATAAGCAACCAAAGCTTGCCATCCTGCTCCAATTGCCACACCAGATAGAGCTGGTTGAATATTGTTAACCACCATGCAAAATGCTAGTAATGGTGTTAGCTCAAAAACAAGACGCTTAACTGATTCAGTCTCTGTGAATAAGGAGGGGTATTGCTCTCGAAAAACAAGTAAAAAGATGGAGAGGAGAAGCCCAACCAAGAAGGAAGATATAATTTCGAACACACACTCAAACCAACTAAACAAACAATGGAATGAAATCATAAATTAATTTAGTATATCAGGGCAAAATAAATGACATTCAAGCACAATAAAAGTATTACGAGTAATGACTGAAGGCATGACGACTCCACAAAGTATCACTTTGCACCAAATAATTCAACACTAATCAAGGAAAAGGTATGATGCATATGATTATGGCATTGGTTTGTTCAATTTGAAAGAGTACATATATGCAGAAACTTGATCGAGACAATTGTGCATATGACTCGACGTTAATAAACAATTCTAGAGAACCATATGAATTCCTTACTCAAACAAGATAAGAACAAGATAACTAAAAAAAGTACTCTTTATAAAAAAAAATTCTAAAGCATCTATCAAAAAAAAAATCCAACAGTTAAGAATGAGATACTAGTAAGACAAATATAGCTAAACAATGTTAGGACATGCCTACAAATATTCGAATAATTAATTTATGGAAGCAAACTGTAATACATAGATCTCTAAATGAGCAGATGGCTTCTCTTAATAAAGACCCAAAAAAATCAATCACTTGTCTAAACCAAATGAAAAGGAAGAATCAGCCAAGCTCATAAAGGCATAGAATTCCAAATCTACTTTTATGAATTTTTTTTTTTTTGAAATTTAAAAAGAAAACTTGAGAAAATCTAAAAATGGAAAGAATAAAAACGCTTCTCTGCCTTCCTCCCCAAATTTTTTTTCCAAATTTTTCGTCCAGACCTCCAATATATAGAAGCTTCTATCCTTCCTCTCCAAGTCATGAAAAATCTTCCTCTTTCTATAAAATCTGAAATTCTATCTCTTGAAACGAGTAAAAGACAAGTGGAGGGAGTAGATCGAGTGTGACTCAGTTCTACGCCTCCCATTCATCCTAATCTCGTCTTCAAATTGATTTTCGGATTCGATGAGCGCGTGAGGGAGAATGAGGAAGATTCGATTTGTACGAAATCCGTTATTTGTTAGGACACGTGGAAGGGAATAAGAGGAGACACCACATGATGGTTATGTTAGAAATTTTGGGAGAGCAAGACAACACAAAAGAACACTCAAAACTCACAAAGAAGAAAAATGGAGGAAAGGAGGATTTCTATTCAACTTGGCTTTCATCAAATGGCTAGATTACATATCTATTTATAGGAGAACTCTTTTATGCATCTAGCCTAGTGTATATGTAAACACAATAACTAAGTCCACACCTCACTTCATTCAAGGTACATGGATGACACCAATGCATAAAGAAATTCACACTCTAATGCATGTACTTACTTAATGTCTAGTTCATGAACTAATGTAGACACATGTAGACAAATGTAAAGTAATGTGAACTAATGGAAACAAGTTTATTATGTTTCACATTTCAACAGGTTAGAGGGGAATTTTCTAGTGTGGGTGGTGGTGGCGCAGCAGAAGGTGTAGGAGAAGTGGGGCACCGTTTGGGTTAGGATAGAGATAGGGTTAGGGTTTTCTAATACCCCCTCCATTCCAATTTATATGAACATGTTTGACTGGGCACGAAGTTTAAGAAAAAATGAAAGACTTTTAGAATTTATGGTCCTAAATAACTCAAAAGGGGACCCAAAGAATTTGTGTGGTTATAAAAGATTCTCATTAAGGATAGAATTATAAGTTTAGGCTCTAAATTTAGAAAGTGTTCATTCTTTTTGGATTAGACCAAAAAGAAAATAGGTTAACATAAACTGGAACAGAGGGAGTATTAAGTTTATATTTTTAGGTGAGGGTGAATAATAATCGTTGGATGAGATGGAGGTGAAGGGCTGGGATTGAATGGGGATATATGGGCGGGTCAAGTGATGGGTCAAAGGGATTGGGATGGCGGATTTGGGTGATTTTTGGGATAATTGGGCCACTGAAAATGGTTGTGGCCCAATCCAAAACTAAGCAAGCTTTTTTCTTGATTTTTAGCTTAATAAAATTAATTAAAATCCTAAACTAAGTCCTACATCAAATCTAATTTGTAGAATTAAATTAATTGTCTATTTCTGAGATAAAAATAATTAATTAACATAAGACTAATGAAAGGAAATTACTAATTTGCAACTAAAAAGGTAAAAATGTAAAAATGATCAATATTTTTTTTATTGTTATTTAACAATGCAATTAACTTATGTAATTAAACTCTAAATGCAATTAAGACCTAAAATTCTCGCATGAAATTTGTTAGACATTTTTGCTATTTTTCTCATGATTTTAAAATTTTAAATATGCAACTAAATGCAAGCAAGAATTAACAAGAAATTCCTAAACACGCTTTAAAAATTAAAATAATTAGAAAAAAACTATTTTGCACTTGTATGAGTATTTTTCGTCGGGCAAAAATCACGTGTTCACAGCATCTTCGGGAGACGTATCTTGGGAAACCTCCTCCTTGGGGACTTCATCCTCATCACCCCTACTCTCGGAGCCACTAGCGGAATCCTCGTCATTAGAGAGCAAAGCGACAGCCTCTCCCTCAAAAGTCTTTGCTTTTTCAATGTCGGCTGAGAGGTCGAAGCCACGAGCATGCACCTCCTCGAGGGTTTCTCTTCGGGACTGTCGCCTGGCATAATCGAGAGCAAATGATAACTTTCGGCCGTAATGGAGATCTCTTGTGCCTGAGTGTTAGCGGCTTCAGCGTCTGCCCGGTACGAAGACACAAATGCCTCTGCATCATATTTGGCCTTTGGAAGCTGACCGGCAGATTTAGCTTCATGCTCCTCGATTTTGCAGCTACAGTCCAAGCTTTCCTTCTTTGCATTTTGAAGCTGGCGTTCGATTGAAGTCAGCTGCTCCTGAAGAGTATCTTTCTCTGAGGCGAGACAGACCATACATTGCTTCCATCCTATGGTCTCGGCATCCTTCATCTTAAGCTCCTTTCGAAGCTGCTCCATCAACTCACTCTTCTGTTGGGCCTACAAAGTTGAAGTGTTAATCGCTAGATCAAATAAATGCATAACAGACCCTCAAAAGGCTATATTACCTTTTCAATAAGCTACGTCTATTCTTGACGAGCCTTTGCCAACTAAACTCGGAGATTTCTGACCTCCTCCTTTTTCTGTACATAGAGGCGTTTGAGGACATCCCTCTCTTCCACCAGCTTTCTAAGTTCGGCTTCACATCGGGCAAGCCCGGCCCAAAATTTGGAGAATGTTTGTCGATGAAGCGACATGACCTTCACACAAAGAAATTGAGTTAGACTTAGAAAGATGAGAATTAAACTCGAGTGTAATTATGAAGGCAAAAACTTACTTGCTTGAAAAGTCTTTGGGCCTCATAAAAAATAAACGAGCCATCAGGATCGAGACCATCCTCGATCCCCGCAAGACACTCCTAAAAAATGTCACTCCCTTCATGGTTCGTTCCCACATCAGGAGTCCTCATGGCCTGGGCATCTCCGAATTGCCCTTCGGAGAACACCGGGTTTGGTGGAGAATCATCTACATTGATTACCCCAAGTGATTCATTTGGGATATTATCATGTCTTTGAAGGGCCTTGGAATTACATTCTTTGAGCTCATCCACCGAGTGTTCCCCCGGATGAGAAGCACTTTTTCCACCATCTGGCTCAGGGACTTTGCTCGAGCTCCCCTTCGAAATTTCTTCGGTTCGATATTGAACAGCGTCTACCACCATCGGTTTAGTGGCCTTCGAAGCATTAGTGCTTCCTCTTTTCTGAGCTACCAATAGACAGTCGTCGTCTTCTCCCTCTTCGTCCTCATCCCGAAGGGGTCGGGCCATTCCTAGAGATAAGGCCACGGTATCAGCCTAGGCTTTTGAGCCTTGCTCTTCTTTGGCTTCGGGGAATTTGCAGGCAACCCCCTCTTCCTTTTCTTTTCCTTGGTGGGGTTTGAGATTTCTAATTCACCGAGCCGTCTCTGAGGCCTGCATAAGATAAAGTAAGTATATCACTAAGAAACATAAATATGCAAACAAGAGAACTCGCCATGGTTTTAGCCTCCTATCGACCCTTGTCCAAGTCATGCCAGCTGCGTTTCGCGTACGAAGAAGTAGAGGCCAGTTGCCGAACCCAGCCTACGAGGTCCAGGACCGCACCAGGAAACAAAGTAACAGCTGCATCATCGGAAAGGGAATAGATTGAGAAAAGGATGAGATCGAGAAAGAAGTAGGGAAAGCAGAATATTAAGTCACTATCGATAAACATGTACTTATGTTTCATGTTCCATTTTCCGGGGAATGGCATCCTCTCAGCAGGAATCAGGTCGGAGTTCCTGATTCGGACAAACCGGCTCATCCATCCTCGATCCTTGTCCTCATCGATGCTGGAGAAAAGAGATCTTATGTATCGGCATTGCTGATTTATCAGGCCACCTCGATAAAGGCGAAGCTATATAACCTGATCATGTGGTCGAGGGTAAAATGCATCCCCTCGACCAGGCTCGAGAAGTATCTGATTAGATTGACGATGCGCCTGAATGAAGGGTAGATCTGGCCAAGTGTCATCTGGTATTGTTGGCAAAAATCAAGAATCACTGGGTCTATGGGACCCAGAGATGGATCTACGGGACCCAATGTGAATGTGTAGGTAAACACGCTTAAGTACCATGCCTTATGAGTAGTGATATCCTCTCCAAGGGAAGGGATCAACATATCTTTATTCTCCCAGTTGCAATCCTTTTTCACCTGCACAAGCTCGCTTTCAGTTCAAAACTGTAAGTAATGATGCTATTATTGACCGTTTTCAAAGTATGAAAACTCGTCGAGGACAATTGTAAAATGAATGATGTTTTTCGTGAATATAATATTAATATAGTTTCCTCGGCAACTTGTTATCACCATAAATTTTGTATATTTGAACTAAGCTTTTATCTTAAAGATAATGGTGCACCCATGTTCTTAAAATCCTAGATACGCCTCTGCTAACATGTATACAAAGTTACAAATTCTAACGTTTTCAGTCTCTTATATATGATGTACCAGCTGTAATTGCCTGAATTAACGAAGAGTAAATTAAGACGAAGGGTCACTACGTAGCAGCACAAAACATGGATATATAAGATTTTTATCAAGTCATGTACATGCAAATTGTCACCTTGCGTTTTGAAGTCTAAAATTAAACATAAGTACTGCTTTATCTAAAGAACATTCAAACCTAAAGAAGAAGCAGAAAATTTATCAGCAAACACTTGAAATTAAGAGTCTGGAATAGTTGAACTTAGTATATGATCTTAATTACCAAAGAAAAAGAGAAAAACATAGCATGAATAAGATTTTTACAACAAGGAACACGAGGTCCTCATCAACATAATTAAGTACATTAATGTATCAATTCTAATTAGCAACACTTAATCTTTTGAGAATAACAGATTTGAGAACTTCCTCATTAGCCACTTCATTAGGAACCCCAATCACAACATCTTGAAGCATTAGGTTCTTGACACTGGAAACGCTTGCATGGTTAACCTGTAACTCCAACTCCCGCAGCACATTCATCAACCTCGCACATGGGTAGTTCACATCTGGAGATCGGACCCGAACCATCCCTTCTAAACCTATAATCTTGACTTCCACTTCCATTCCAAATGAATTATTTGCCCGATTAACTACACTGGAAGGTACGGTTTGTTCAGAATTAGTAGCACATTGTCTCTTAGGTTTCTGAGACAGGATTTTATAAGACTCTAATTCTTCTACTTTGTCCTTGAGTTCATTGATATAAGTAACTGCATCAGCCAGTAATGAAGCTCTATCCATTTTCGACACGTTAGGAACGACGCTCCTTAGTACATAGAATCGATTATTCAGCTTTTCTCTTCGCTGTCTCTCTGCCTCAACGTGATTCTTGGCCATTTCTGTCCTTGTTGGGTTACTCGAACTGGATTTTCTTCCTCGTTTTATAGGTCGATTAATATTGTTGATCGTTGATGACTCATTCTCAAAGCTGTCTGAATTTCCTAATGATATGTTGCCATCAACTGTTTCTTGCTTTAATTTGGTGTCTGTTGCTTGTGGTGAATCTTTTTCCACTTTCTGATTTTCTCCCAATGAAACGAAATTATAGCTGGAAAGATCTTGATGATTAATTGGTGATGGAGTAATAATATTGTTGTTGGTTAATCCAAATAGAGACCTACTTAGTTGGACTATTTCCCAATTTTCTTGAATAATTTCAGAGGACCCCAATTCGACGACACCATTAGGAGTAGGAATACAAACTAGAGTCCGAATTCCATGCAATTGAGCTTCTTTAGCTCTGTCGTAGTTGTATAGTTGCAGTTCGTGATAATTGTTCAACCATATATAGGATATGGGATTATAAGCACGGACGATAAGCTCATTATCTGCCACGAAATATTTAGACACTGATACCATGTAAAACAACTTTGTATCGCTAACGTTATTGCCTACGTTAGAGATATAAACTGTGGTGGAATTAGCCAAGTCTTTGGTACCACGGAAATGGCCGTCTCCCCAACAGAAAATGAGACGGCCATTAGCGTCTTTTGATGCTTGCCAAAAGATGGCATAAACCCACCATTCTTGACGACTGTGAATGATATATTGAAGGTGTTTTTGAAGAGTATTAGTTGAAGAAGTTGAAGTAATATCTTCCATTATTCAATATCTTACTAAGGTTTAAATCAGAGAGATGAAAAATGAGGGAAAATAATATTATATTAATACTGAAAATGAAGGACACACTATAACTAAGTGAATGAGGGCTTCAGTTTAATATTACTAAAGTACAAGTAGGACGTTGGATATATATAAAAGAAATTTTGGTTACATTTTTCACGTGGTCTATAGATTTCTATTTTAACAATCAATGTACGTAGGATTGACCAAAAACTGAGCTAAGAGAAAGAAATATGGAATGATTGAGTTCATATACATGTATGGGGGACCTCCAAGATAAAAGGAACAGAGTCATGGACGGTGACTCAATTGTTTTTTTTTTTGAGTTCTTATGGTCTCTTGATATTCTTTTCTAGAACGGTTGAAATATGAAATAGTGTCAACCTTTTTTTGGTCAAAGTGTCAACCTTAAAGCAGGGGCGGATTCAGGGGCCAAGGGTGTTTATCCCAATACCCTTCCCAGAAAAATTACATTATATATATAAGACAAAATATGTTTTTTACCTCTATATATTAAGTTTTGAACACCCTTAACACAATCCAAAAGTGTAGTTTAGTGGTGAAGGGGGTTCAAAATCTACGTAATGTCCTGGGTTTAATTCCCACTAGCTACAAAAAAAAGTTTTGAACCCCCTTCGTGAAGATCCTGCTTCCGCTGCCTTAAAGTATGACCATCTCACTGTTCTGATGTACTTTTTTTAAATTCCAAATACTCCACAAGAATACATCCAACTCTTTCAAAGATCTAATAAATAAAGACAATAAAATGGCCTTAATTCTCTCTTTCAAATATTTGGATTAATATAACGATAAGTTTACTTTCGAGATGATATAAGAAAGACTAAAATATATTCGCATTTCACAAGTTTTTTGGTAAAATGTTACCATACAAGTTTTATTGACCCTTAGGGATGACCCAGTTGGTTTGGAGGGCGGTCTTCCATATAGATGACCGTGGATCGATCCTCCCTTAATGCTTTCTGGGTCGAGCCTGTCACACATGGCTTACTTAGTGTGGTTTAAATCTCATGTTTGGTTTGCAGGCTACAGTGGGGATTTACCCCGTGCGCATAGTGGTCACCATATAGTGTCATCCGAATGGCAGAGGTATTAGAATTAAAAGCAAACGAATTCAAGATTTGAACTTTAATATTATGAGTTCTGAGTTCAGGATTCTATTACAATCCATTTAATCAACTAGATTCGAAATATAATACTAATATTCCAATTTTACTTAGTAAATTTTTCTAACACGGGATCTGAGACCTTAGTACTACACCCTTATATTTAGAGTCAATTTCTGATACTTAAGATACTCATTGCATGGGGTCAAGTGCTATTTCAAGCAGGCTGCGGAAATTGACAACTAAATGTGAAAGCAGTGGACCTTTAGCAGTCCCCTACACGGCTTAACCCCTCTATCTCCATGTTCTATCGAATAAGGAAACAAATTTACTATATGACAACCAAAAATCTTGTACTTCTGATATGCAAATTCAGAAAGTTTGTTCTGCTTACAGTATACTCAATTTAACACAATTTTGTGATGAGAACGACATCATATATATCTATACAACGAAACTCTCAAAAAGTTTTCTAGAAAAATGATTTTAATTCTCGGATAAAGCGGTTAGGCTCGTCACACCGACCCAATTTAACCCGCTTGTTGGATGGGTTTGGAGTGAAAATAGTACTGGCTAGCTATTTTTAGGATTTGTAATCGAAAAATTAGCTAGCATTTACAAAATTATTAAAAAAATAGCAAGTATTTTTCTGAAACACGGAAAGTTCCAGCATAATATGCAGCATTATGGAGCCAGAAACATATCCAGGCTGATGGATAAGGGCTCATGTGAACACATACTCCTCTCCCTAAATGAATCCTATGGTGCATTTATTATTGGATGCACGATCTACAAGCGAAATTGGTGGTTCAAATCACACTCTTAATGGTCTTGATTTTAGTACGGAGTATAGATATATTTGTGAAAATTACTAAAATTTCAAAAGGAATATAATTTTGAACCTATAATTTCAAAAGTGTAGTGGGTTCATAGTAAGAGACTAAAGTTAAACCTATCAAATGTAAATTCTAGATAAACTTCTTTATAACAGTGCAATCATCCTCTTGAAATCCCAGATCCGCCTCTGGATGGAGCTCCTGCATATAAATTTCCAGCATATTATGTTGAACTCCAGCACATTATGAAATTCCGGCACATTATGCTAGAATCTCATATGTAAAAAATACTAACTCCAGCATATTATGCCGGAATATTTTTGAATTTTTAAGGATATTTTTGTTAAGGTTTTACTTTTACATGAAAAAGTGCGACTAAATTTCGATTATTTTTAAAATTGTGACTATTATTCAATTACCAATTATAAATCTATCTATTTTATTATTATTATTATTTCCGGATTTGGACGGAGGTTTTTCTACCCAATTTAAATCTGAAACTTTTAAGACTTTAAGAGTGGGTCCAAACTCGAGTGACTGCCTTATCTCAAAAGAATTTATTTTATTATACTGCTCTCTCCGGTCCAAAATAAGTAATTTTTTAGGTATTTTTATCCATATTAAAAAATTTACCTTTTAGCATTAATTAGTAATGAAATTGATCATATTAACCTTTATTATCTCACATAAACACTCCTAACACTTATTCCAACACTATTTGCTCCATGGACAATGTAGGAAAAAATAATTAATTCATTCTTGAAATCTGAAAAAATCACTTATTTTGGACCACAAAAAAAAGGTAAGAAAATCACTTATTTTGGACCGGAGGAAGTACTATATTTTAAAGAGAGAAATAAATGGAGAATCCATAAAAGAAAAAGAAAACTAGAGGATAGAATTACTATATATGGTAAAGTAAGTCCGAATGTATGAATTATAGCCCCTTGGGTCAAGTTGTCAAAATCAACTTATTTTAAAAAGTATTTTTTTTCCTTAAAAGTACTTTTGGTGATAATTAGTTTGTGTTTGGATGATTAATTTAAAAATTACTTCTGAGCAGCAATTAGTGTTTGGCCAAATTTTTAAAAACTGCTTTTAAGTGTATTTTTCTTAAAAATATTTTTCAAAAAAAAGATTTTGGAGAGAAGCTACTTTTTCTGCTTTTCCTTCTCCTCAAATATTCAAAAGCTTAGTCAAACACTTCAATTTTTAAAAAAAGATACATTATTTGAAAGAAAAAGAAAAGTATTTCTACTATTGGTTAAGCTTGGCCTGGCTATTAGTCCATCACCCAATTTTTCTATTTGTTAAGTTGTACTCCCTCCGTTTCAATTTATGTGAACTTGTTTGACTGGGCACGGAGTTTAAGAAAAAAATGAAGACTTTTAGAATTTGTAGTCCTAAACAAGTTCAGATGGGGCCCAGAGTATTTGTGTGGTTATAAAAGCTTCTCATTAAAGGTAGAGTTGTAACTTTAAGCTAAATTGTTATCAAATTTAGAAACGGTTCATTCTTTTTGGAACGGACCAAAAAAGAAATAGGATCACATAAACTGGAACAGGGAGTACTTATTAGTCGGTCATAATCACTTGGGAAATGACGATTTCAAGGTCATAATCATATTGCAAAGTCAAAATAGCACGGAGACAGTTGTTTATTAATATAGATCGATCGGCTGACCATCTTATGATGAGGAAATTAAAGATAGACCTTAGGTGGTATAGTAGTCCAGACTATTTTTTTTAAGTTATTGGATCAAAATTCAAATATACTTTTCTCGTCAAAATTCTTTGTTTTCCGTACACTTTAGGTGTATTTAATATATTTCTCAACCCATCAATCTTCTTTCTTCTTTTATATTTCTACTATAGATTCGTATAAAAAGCTACTATATATTTGTTAACAAAATTTCATGTCATTCTAATGCACTAACTAATGACTACAAATTATATATGTGATTTAATTCGATACCATTTGATGCTGAACGTGATAAAAATACCTGCGACATCCTACGCTTGGGAAAGAAATCATTTATTTCAAACAATTGAAATGAGCCCTCTAAGGACTTACTTCAAGTAGAGCTTACAACAATAACAACGATTTAGTATAATCCTACGAGTGGGGTCTGGGGAGAGTAGTGTATATGCAGATTTTACTTCTAACTGTCACACCTTCTTTTTTACACACATACCCCGAAGGATAATGTATAAGGGAGTTTTTCCATTTAAAATGACATTATTCGAAATGGAATTATTTATTTGATGTTTAGAGTCGCCACTTGGAAAAGGATTGGCTTTTGGTGTCCCAAGTCTCCAGTTTAGCTTGAATCCCAAATCGAGAAAAATTTCGACTTCCCATTTAGAGTCTGTGAACCAGAAATTCTGAATAAGGAATTCTGTTGACCCGAGGGAAGGTGTTAGGCACCCTCGGATCCCGTGGTTCTAGCATGGCCGCTTAAATTATTATAGGCGAAATAAATAAACGCCCCCTTGAAGTTGTCCTCAACGATCAAATAGACACCTCAACTAACTGCTTTACCATTGAGACACTTCTAATGGCTATTAAGTATATCTAGAAGGTACCTCATATTGACATGGCAAGTTACGGGTATTTTAATTGCATTTGGGTGCATGAGGTTTTATCATACATTTTCTTTCTTATTTTATAATTAAACTAAATTAAATTTTGGAAGTGGGTCCCATATTAAATTATTTTTCTCACTAAATAATCTCTCAGCAATAATATTATCCTTTTTCACCCAAAATTTCAGCAGCTCCGCCTCTTTAAGCTACCACCAGAACAATAGCCGGAAGTTTGGCCGGAGCCTTCGTTGGTCAATTATCATTTTTTTGAAGCACAAAAAAGAAAAATTCGTTTCCAAAACGGTTCAATTCTTTAGTCCCACAAGCCGATTCGCTTCTCCCCGAGTCATCTTCACCAGTGACTTCGACGACGACCCCTTCTTCATTTGCCTTTCTCAAATCTATCATCAAGTTCCTTCACCACTTTGTTTTCCGGAGACAGCCTCTCCTTAATCCAACCCTATATCAGAACACGCCCACCTAGATCCTATGTTTGTTTGAGAAGATTCGAAATCTTGAAATCGAGTTTCGGTATGGTGATCTTCAGTTAGAGAAATGTATGGTTTTATGACGATAAAGTTGAGGGTTCTGTTATTTGGGAAGATCGAAGGAAGAAGATGGATTAAGGGTTCTGGTTTTGGGAAGACATAAGTGAAAGGAAGAAAGAAAGGTAAGTTGGTGGGGGGTGGGGCAGAGTGCTCGTTTAATTGAAACTAAGGATGAAGCCTTCCAATGTCTTTTTGTTGTTAAGTACACGTGTAAATTTTTTCTTTTGTAAATTATACGTTTCATTTTTTGATTGATTCGTTTGATACCTCATCAGCAAGTGTAACTCACGTATATGGTCATATGCACTCGAGTGTTTATTTGATACACTCAATAGCCACTAGAAGTGTCTCAATGGTAAAGCGGTCAGTTGAGGTGTCTGTTTGACCATTGAGGACAACTTCAAGGGGCCGTTTATATATTTCGCCATTATTATGAATGGCTAAAATCTAATTTTTATACATGTTCCAACACATAGTGCAATTTTAAGATTATTTACCGCTTTAGTTAATTTTTAAGAAAGTGAACATCGTTTAAAAACGTATTTTTGGATCACGTCACATGAAATGCACCCGGATCCGCGACACATTCTTATTCAACGTTTTTAGATTTGAATTTGGGTTGCATGAAATGCACACCCGTATTTAAGAAGGTAAAATTATTAAAAGCGCCCCTAAAGCGACTAACGGGTTATTATCTTTGCGGAGGG
>MU670339.1:40704-55641 GCA_026770625.1 Nicotiana glauca
TTTTTTGTTTGGCGAGGCTCATCTCACTTTATTATTTAAAGGCCAACCTAAAGCAAACTAAGATTTTCTATTTCTTTTGTCTCTAGAAATGGCCTAATTAATTAACATTATAGATTCGAGCCTTAAACTCGAGTCCAAATTTAAACAAGAGGAAAACCTCTTAATTTAAACTCGCTACTTAGTTTAGAAGGCCAAAAATGGCATTATAGCATTCAACGTAAAAAACAGAAGTTCAAACTTTTAACATATTGGGTTTAAACTCCAGTCCAAGCCCAAGGTTAATTATTTTTAGGCCTAGTCCTTGCGAAGCTGAAGCTGTCCAGCCCAGGCTTGTGGGTTTAACAAATTTAAATAGCGAACCGGCCTGATAGTTTCAGGATCATTTCTTATGTAACTGGGCCTGTTTGCGTAAACAGTCCTAATGACCCAACGTTGATATTTTATTTATGTAGATAAGTCTGTTCATATAAACGATCAGTGATATACATCTCTAAAACAAATAGAAAAATGCATTTGAAATGTGGTGAAGGCTTGAAACCACTAATAATGATATAGGCATAAGACACCTGTAACCATTCTCATGCATATGAAAATTCAAACTAATGTCTCATTCTAAATTTAAACTAATGAGACAATAAGATCTAAGTTAACTACACTAAACTAACAATATTGAACATCATATTTACATGACCCACAGAGAAACAGTCCAATTATTACATAATGCAATGTTTAATCTATAGGAATCTCTTATACACATAATTTCAGGAAGTAGAATCCTAATTAGCTATCTATAATTCTGTAATTAAACATGATATGCATAAGGATAGTAAAATAACAGTGAGATAAAGCTGGAACGCATCCTTCATTACTTCAAATTTGTTACATTTCATCAGTGGATCCTCAGTTACAAGCCAAGGAAATACCTGGATTTAAATGAATAGAAGAACAGGAGTGAGTCAGCAGTGTTAGACAGTAATCAACAGGATCAGGCAGCAGTTCACAGTAGCAGAAATCAATTTGAACTTAGTTAAAACCCAGGGAAACGATATCATACAAACCAGAACCACTTTCAATCAATATACCACCCAAACAGCTCGAATACACTCAAAACAACTTGAATTTAACTCAGAAGACTTCTGAAGCTTCAGCAACTAAAAAAATCAAGCTGAGAGATAGAATCAATGTTCAAAACCCAGAATTAACCTATGAAGTGCAATGTAACAGTGTTTTGGGAGTTTTCTACTCTATTTTTATTTTGTTTTTGGTTTTTTTTGGAAGGGAATTAAGATTTGAAATTCATATTTGAATTCCTTTGGTTTGAAATTCAAATTTAGAGGATCAGCTTTGCAGAGATGGGTTTGGAGGGAAATTTAAAGCTGGAAATTGGTTTGGGGATTTTTAGATGTGTAAAAACTTGTTTATCAAGGCACTAGGCTTGCCTTTTATAGGCAGGAATAAGGACAGAAGGTTCTGGAAGTTTTCACTCATTTTTCCCCCTTTTTTATTTCAGAATTTAGTCAATAATCCCTAAGGTTCTAACTTGTTGATCAAGTTATGGCCACTAAACTATTGAAATATACACTAAAGCCCTATTCTAGAAGAGTCTAGGATATTCTATTTTGAACTACAACATTCTCCTATTTGATTACCCATATTACCCCTTTTACTTCTGAAAATTACTAACCTAGGTCAAAATTAACCCATCCTTTTGACCAAACTATGGTCAATTAACAAACTTAGCTATAACCAAACAAGATTTTAATGGACAAAAAAGTTTCAAGGATAGAACTACAATCCAACTACCTATCTTAAGAATCAAAATCAAAATTAACTAAGAGTCAAACATGAACGGCCAGAATTAACTCTATTATCAGTCAAGCCAAAGAACAAACAAAATTTCATAGAGTCAACAGAAAATAATAAGAATCAAAAATAAAAATCTAAGAATATGGGCAAAAAAAATCAGAGATGAAGGAAGGAATACTAATTAATCAAACTAGACTAAATCAACAAGAAATAAAATCCTAAAAGAAACAGAAAACAATGACAAAATCAATTCCCAAATTACCTACCGGGAAAGCAAAAATGCCGAAAAAATAAAGATGAAGCAAACAACGACAAAAGAATAAGAATGAAAGAAAAATAGAGAGGGAATAACAAGAAATACCTAAAGCGGCACAGACAGAGGATGAAGAAACCCTTTGATTTTTTACCGGATTAGACCTTAACCTTGTGTTTTCAAGTGAAAACACAGGATTAAGGTCCATTACAGTCTAAAATCCTCACAGGCCTGTTGAATTTGATTTTGCGAAACTAAGGCCTAATCCTCTGATTCAAAATTCGAGCAGTTGGAGAGGAATTTGAAGGAAGATAACCAAGGATTTGGTATGAGGAGATGAAGGAGGTCTTGTGGTGTAAATCTGGGGTCGATTGGAGGCGGCGCCGCCACTGGAAAAAGTGGACGGCGCTAGGGTTCTGCCCTTTTGAGTCTAAGATTTGAGGGGTTTCGGGAGGGTTTGAGGTGAATGGAATGTGAATTTGAGTTGACGGGGTTGAGAGGAGTCTGTGCTACGATTTTGGTAAGATTTGGAGACCAAACACTGCCGCATGGCAATTTTCGGTGGTGGCGGCGACGGTGAGATGAAGAAGATGATAGTCCTAGGTTAAAAAATGTTTCTTCAGACATTTTAATCAAATACGAGAATAGATTGTGGCCCTTGGATGGAGTAAAATGGACGGCTAGAATTGAAAGATCACCTACTAACCCAAAATGATGTCGTTTTGAGGGTTCCAAAGGCATAAGGTTTGGACCGGGTATAGCTTGGGTTGGACGGGTAATTTGAACGGGTTTAGGGGTTGTGGGCTCGAATTTTTTGGGCCCAAAGGATGGTGGCCTGGTCCTTTTTCATTTCCATTTCTTTTGTTTATTTTCTTCCCCTTTCTTATTTATTTATATGATTTTTGTATTTTATTTTCTGATTTTATTAAATGTAAGATCTAGAATAAAGACCCAAATGAATTCTAAAATTACACTAATTAAATTTTAAAATTAAACTAATTCCTAATTTAAATATAATTTAAAACAAATTCAAGAAATTGAAAGTAGAAATGTAAGAACCATTTTTATTATTTTTTTTAATTTTTTGTAATATTAAAATGTACACTATTTTATATTTTTGGAATTATATCACTTAAAATGCACATAAAAATACAAACAAAACACAAATCATGCAATTAATTCCTTAAAATTCAATTAATGAAAGAAAAATCCTAATTCTAAGGAATTTTATAGGAGTAATTTAAGCATAGCAAAAATCACGTGCTCACACCTGCCCCTCTTTGTTCGAACACGAAGGGTTTTCGGGCAAAGATAAATGAGCAATATGAGGTATTTTTGCCAGCTCAGCACTCCAGGAGAAGCATTTTGAAAACCGTCTGACCGAACCCTGCTTCAAAGGTTGCCTATATATCCTTGGCTATAAAGGAATCATGTCAGTGTAGTTCTGGAAGATTTGGTAGCTGGGACTACCAGGAGCTGTGATTTTTACTGTTGTTGCTGCTGCTGCTTGCTGACCTCCTTATTACACCAAAAAAAGGAAAATCAAAGCTAAGCTAGCTATGCCTATCAAGTATGAGTTACAAGATTCCTATCTATAATTCTCTTGAAACTAGATCTTGAGTCTTAGCTGAATTTGCTGCGGAGTTCGATCTGAATCTTGATGCTCGCAAGTTTTAGGTATTTATTTCTTTATATAGCATTGGGTCAAAACAGGATCATCGGAGCTTGTGACTTCAATCAGATTTTGAGCAATCCTCACCCTTGTTTGCTTCACATTTGAGTTCATTTCTTCATTTCTTGATTCTGGACTGAGAATCATTCCATCGGTCATCTCGCACCTTATGTCTTGAGGTCGACCTGCTTAAGATACCAAAACAAACAAACGAACGAAATTTTTTGCCCCAGTTTTCACTAGGAAAATTTCGTGAGTTAGTTGTGACACATATCAAATCAGGATTTTATATCCTTGTGAATGAATCCAGGTTGTGCTGGAACTTATGCCGGCAAAAAGAAAAGGGGTCCTCGGGTTATGCCGGGATGAAAAGAAAAAATCTCCCTGGGTTATGCTAGGGAGATCCTTGGTTTTTTGCCGGGATTTGAAAAGAAAAAGCCCCTTGGGTTATGCCAGGGGAATCCATGGGTTTTTTGACGGTATGGAAAGAAAAAAGGTCCCTGGATTATGCCAGGGAAATCCTCGGGTTATGCCGGGATTTGGAAAGAAAAAGCCCCTTGGGTTATGCCATGGGGATCCTAGGATTATGCTGGGATGGAAAGAAAAAAGTTCCCTGGGTTATGCCAGGGAGATCCACGGGTTATGCCGGGATGGAAAGGAAAAGGCTCCCTCGGTTATGCCAGGGAGATCCTCGGTTTTTGCTGGGATTTAGAAAGAAAAAATCTCCCTGGGTTATGCCAGGGAGATCCTCAATTTTTTGTCGAGATTTGGAAAGAAAAAGTCCCTTGGGTTATGCCAGGGGGATCCTCGGGTTATGCCGGGATTTTGAAAGAAAACGCTCCTTGGGTTATGCCAGGGAGATCCTCGGTTTTTTGCCGGGATTTTGAAAGAAAAGGCCCCTTGGGTTATGCCAGGGGGATCCACGGGTTATGTCGGGATGGAAAGAAAAAAGCTCCCTGGGTTATGCCAGGGAGATCCTCGATTTTTTGCCGGGATTTGGAAAGAAAAAGCCCCTTGGTTTATGCCAGGTGGATCCACGGGTTATGCCGGGATGGAAAGAAAAAAGCTCCTTGGGGTATGCCAGGGAGATCCTCGGTTTTTTGCCAGGATTTGAAAAGAAAAAGCTCCTTGGGTTATGCCAGGGAGATCCTCGGGTTATGCGGGATTTGGAAAGAAAAAAGTTCCAAGGGTTATGACAGGGAGATCCTCAGATTATGCCGGGATTTGGAAAGAAGAAAGCTCCCTGGGTTATGCCAGGGAGATCCTCGGGTTATGTCGGGATATTTAAGGAATGGGGCCCTAGGCTACCATGATTTGTTTTTCTTTTTTTGGGATTTTCATTTTCACTTCTTTTCTTCTTTCTTTTTTTTTCTTTTGTTTTCCTTTTTATATGTTTTTCTTTTTATTTAGCAAAACGCATGAAAGAATTTGGGGGGGAAACTTCCTTTTTGGTCGTTTTCCTGCTGCAAAGTTGTTTCAGCGCTTGCGCATTTCATTTCTTTTGGATTGCACCTGCATTCCTGCATGTTTACTCTGAATAAGACCTGTTTTTAACAAAGAACAATTTGTTAGTTTGAAACGGTGGTTGGTTTTGTGGCCTTGATCATCCCAATTGCTTGATCCCGGCCCCATTTCTGTTGCGAACTTTGCTGCCTGCTGGCTTTGAGGGTGAAGCTCTTTTCAAAGAAACAATACTCAACTTTTAGGATTTCATGATGACTTGCCCGTGTGGGCTCTGGCCATTATTCTGCCCTTTAGGACCTTTGTTTTTTACTTTCTTTCATTTCCACTGTCTTTGCTTTGGAGCATCAGACATCATGGTCAATCGGGATTGGACTGATGCACCCGCTGAGGCTCGGTATTTTCTTTGACTCTTTCCAGGCGGAGCCCTATAGAACCAGTCCTGCCACCTTTTCTTTGTATTAATTCGAAATCCGAGTTAAACCGAAAGAGATTCAAAGAAAAGGTATGCAAAAGGCAAGCATATGAGTTTAAATAGAAGCGTCCCTTTCAGGGGAAAAGAAGGACTTATCTGGGGTGTGCATGCTGGCTTCAAATGAACATGACATGCTTCTTGGACTGGATGCCTGACCCACACAAACTTTCCAGCTTCTTGTGAACCCATTGATCCGCATTCCAAAATTAGGGAACCTTGCCAGGACTCTTTTAGTGGTGAGATGTCTTTTTTTTGGCCGATAGCGCCATTTGCGGGTTTTCGACAATAGACCTCTCTCATTTCTCTTCTCACCATCGTCCGATAGTGCTCTTAACGAGTTTTCACTGAGCGGACTCTCTCATTTTCATTTTCTCTACTCACTATCGCCTTATGGAGCCCGAAGGTTTTCACCGATAAGACTCTCTCATTTTATTTCTCTCAATTTAAATTGTATCAAATTCCAACAATGAAGTTTTCACTTTCCTGCCTTTGCCAATTGATCGGAAGGACTTGAACAAGGTTTTTGGTTAAAAGGATTTTGGGCAAAACTACAACTTTGGAACCATTTCGGCGAATTCATAGCCGAACTATCATATCATCTGCCCCATTTAACTCTTGGGGAAATTGGGATTTTTGTTTTGGTATGACTGAACCTCAGGGAGAGGCTGCTACGTATCCTTTCAGAATCAAGTCAAACGTAGTTCGGGCAAATAATTTTTTTGTTTTTGTTTTTGTTTTTCTTTTCTCTTTCTTTTTCCTTTCCTTTTTATTTTTTTCTTTTTCTTTTTCTTTTTCTTTTTCTTTTCTTTTTCTCTTTTTTTTTTGATAGTACTTCCGGGTTCCAAAGAGAGTGACCAAAGAAGAGTAACTAGCTCAAAGGATTTACGAAGGATTGATAGTGTTTGGGGTAGCGAGAAGGAAAGCCTTCATCATCTCAATTGCGCAAAAGCCATCACCACATGAGAATTAGATGTAGTACCTTTTCACTGCATCTGCATTAACTGCTGTTTCAAGATCATTTCCTTCGATGTCTCCCAGATACAGTGCTCCTCTTGGCAAATATCTTACAGATTATGTATGGACCCTTCTAATTAGGAGCAAATTTTCCTTTGCTTCCTGGTGGTGAAGGAGAATGCGTCTTAACACGAGTTGCCCCTCTTCAAAATTCTAGGACGCACTTTCTTGTTATAGGCGCGGGCCATTCTTTGTTGGTACAACTGCCCAGATGTGCCCTGAGTACACTCTTTTGTTGTAATATATGGACCTTTCCAACCCGTGGGCCAATTTTCCCTCAATTGATCCAATTCTTTGCTTTATTTCCTCAAGGTTACCTTCTTTGCATTTCGATGCTTGATTCATGATTTCGAAATCTGATAGCATTTTGGGATTTAGGCATGAAGTCCACAAGCATGTCATGTTATTTAAAGCTGCATTATTAGAGCTAAAGATAAGCAATGAAGGAGAAAAAAATAGCAAAATCAGAAAGAATAAAGAAAAATGAACGATGAAATATTGATTTCATTTCTTGGAATTTTGAAGATACCAGGTTTCACATTCGGGAATTTAAAGACAAGAAACTATAGGAAACATCCGAGTTACACCCTGGAATAACTCGAGATGCAAAAAAGGTGACAGGCCCAGTCTACCGGGACTCCTGCCTGATCGGGAATGGCATAGCCTTCCAGTTTTGGAGTTTAGCATCTGGTCCCATGTAGAGCACCTCAGCAGTGCTAGTACCCTCCCCTGGCTGAACCATGTTGGTTTCATAAAGTATTTGTCTCATAGCTCCACATATTTCATCACTTTCTTCAGTTGTGAAAACCTCATCGTCTTCCTCTTCACTATACTTAGGCTTGACAAAGGTCTCATACAGATGTGGCATCGCATAATCGGCCCTTTTTATTTTTTGAAAGAACACTTCTGCTTCATCAACACTCGCTGGCTTCTTAGGCGGGAAACGCCTTCTCGTGGCATTATTTACCCCCTCTACATTTGAATATTTCTCAACAGGGGGGTTTTCTAGCAGCTCTTCCTAGATCTCTTTAACTTTGTACTTAACCACCATCTGATGATAATTCCATGGTACCGCAGCAGGGCTCGTCATAGGCTTCTATGGTACGCATCCAATAACTACTGGCTCACTCAGCCGAGGTGGTTTGATTGTCCCCCGCACCACATAAGCTTGCTTGGGTACATACATTTGTGTTCCTTTTTTCAAATCAGTTTTCTTTTCTGGTTCTATCTTGGTGATTTTGCTCTTCTTTTCCCCTTCCTCTTGCTTCGAGGCCACCTTTGGCTTTCTTTCCGCATCAGCGATAGCAATTATAGCTTTTAAGGCTGGATCAAACTCCCTATCTTCACAAATCATCCCGATTACTAGCCCGTTGTTGTGAGCGGGCAACATATTATTGGTCACATTTAGGGCTTCTTCATCCCTCAACACTATTTTTCCTTGTTCAATCAAATCTTCCTCAGCTTTCTTCAATGTCCAGCAGTTGTCAGTACTATGCCCTTCAACTCCTGAGTGATAGGCACAGCAGACACCCCGTTGATAGAATGGAGATTCTGGGTTCTGCCTGTTTTGGGGGATACGTTGCAGCAGGTTCATCTGGATGAGCTTCGGGAACAGACCATAGTAAAGTTCACCAATCGGTGTAAAATTTGGTCGTCTAGGTGGTTCCTAAGGGCGAAAGTTATTTTGTGGTGGTCGGGGATTATATTGGTTTTGGAAAGGAGGCTGGTTTCTTTGGAATGGAGGTTGGTTTCGGTTAGCTTGTGGTTGCGATCGGCCGAAAGGTTGAGCATTCATGACCGCATAAGGTGGGAGAGCATACCCCATATCAGTGTGAGGATAGTTGTGTTGAGGGGTTCTTTCAGAGAACACCGGTCTAGGAGCCCAATATCTCCTTCCTCCCGATGCCACTATCACTGTTTCTTCTTTCTTTTTGCCTTTGGCCATTCCTCCAGACCCGCCGTGGATAGATTGGGAGGTTGCTCTTATGGCCGATTGCCTCAAGATTCTGCCCATTTTCAGACCATTTTCGACCATTTCCCCATTTTTAATTGCCTCTGCGAAAGGTTTGGCCATGGCTGACATCATATTCTGAAAGTAATCTGCTTCTTGGGCTTGAAGGAAATCAGTGACCATCTCTACCTCATCCATCGGATGCTTCACTCTTGAAGCCTGTTCGCGCCACTTAATTGCATATTCACGAAAACTTTCTGAGGGCTTCTTCTTTAGATTCGCTAAGGAATTCCTATCCAGCGCAATGTACTGAAATTGTCGAACAAAGTCTCGGGCAAGATCGTCCCAAATATGCCAACGTGAGACGTCCTGGTCTATATACCACTCGGAAGCTATACCGATTAAGCTTTCTCCAAAATACGCCATCAACAATTCCTCTTTGCCACTGGCTCCTCATAACTGATTGCAATACTTTTTCAGGTGAGCAATGGGGTCACCATGCCCGTCATACTTCTCAAATTTTGGTGTTTTGAACCCTGACGGTAAGTGTACATGCGGGAACATACATAGGTCTGTATAGGAGACACTCTTATGTATTAATATTTATTGTTATCGTTTTCATCCTTACTTTACTAATACAGCATTACTATTACTTGTCTTGATGAACCTATGACTGTGACATGTAATGAGACAACGCAACAAATAGAAATTGATTCAGAGGAAGATGGCATACCTGACGAAATTGTCAAAGAAGTTGAGAATTTTGAGAATAGACCTAATTCCAACCTGGACGAGACCGAAATTGTCAACTTGGGAGATGCAGAAAACATAAAGGAAACGTGAATCAGCATTCACCTATCGCCATCGGAGAAGAAAGAATACATAAAACTTATAAAGGAGTATAAGGACATATTTGTATGGTCGTATGATGACATCGGAGAAGGTCACTGACCACACATAAGATCTAAGGAAGTTCTTCGATAGACTGTGAAGATACAACTTAAAACTAAACCCAGAAAAGTGCGCATTTAGGGTTCCTGCTCGGAAATTGCTTGGGTTTATTGTGAGCCACCGAGGAATAGATATGGATCCATCAAAAGTTAAAGCCATTCAAGGAATACCACCGCCAAAGAACAAGAAGTATGTGATGAGTTACTGGGGAAGACTTAACTACATCAGCTGATTCATAGCATAATCTACAGTTATATTTGAGCCAATATTTAAATATAGAAGGATGTCACATCAAATGGACTGATGACTACCAAAAGGCCTTCGACAAAATCAAGGAGTACGTGTCAACACCACCGGTCTTAGTCCCGCCCGAGCCAGGTAGACCCTTATTGCTCTACCTTGCAGTATTAGATGGAGATTTAGCTGCGTTCTGGGGCAGCACGATGAAATAGGGAAGAAGAAGCAAGCCATTTATTATCTCAGTAAGAAGTTCACCTCGTACGAGGCCCGGTATTCTCTAATAGAACGCACTTGTTGTGCTTTGACTTCGGTAGCTCAGAAGCTGAGACATTACTTCTGAGCCTATACTACATATCTCATATCAAGAATGGATCCCTTGAAGTACATCTTTTAGAAGCCCATGCCCACTAGCAAGTTAGCTAAGTGGCAAATCCTGTTGAGTGAGTTCGACATTGTTTACATTACTCAGAAAACGGTCAAGGAACAGGCACTGCAGACCACCTTCCTGAAAACCCCGTGGATGGAGGATAACCCCTGAAAACATATTTTCTTGATGAAGAGGTATCACTCATAGGAGAATACATTGTGGAATCCTATGACGGTTGGAGAATGTTCTTCGATGGAGGAGCAAACTTTAAATGAGTTGGCATATGAGCAATCTTAATATCAAAGACCGGTCAGCATTATCCGGTGTCGACCAAACTCAGGTTCCCCTATACCAACAATATGGCCGAGTATGAAACCTACATCTAAGGACTCAAAATGGACATTGACATGAACGTTCAGGAGCTGTAAGTAATTGGAGATTCAGATTTACTTATACATCGGGTACGAGAGGAATGGACAATCAAGAACTCTAAGATACTCTTGTATCTGCATCACGTATAGGAATTGAGAAAGAGGTTCATGAAGACGGGATTCAAGCATATTCCCAGAATCCAGAATGAGTTCGTCTATGCATTGGCTACCCTATCATGTATGATACAACATTCCGACAAAAATTTCATTAATCCCATTCTAGTTAAAATCCATAATCAGCCAGCTTACTGTACCCATGTGGAAGAGGAAGCAAATGGGAAGCCTTGGTTTCATGATATCAAGGAATATTTGACAAAAGGAGAGTACCCAAAGCTTGCTAATCCTACTCAAAAATGCACACTTCGGAGATTGTCCAACAACTTCTTTCATGGCGGAGGAATCTGTGTAGGAGGACTCCCGATTTAGGATTATTAAGATGTATCGACACAAAGGAAGCATCCAGACTACTAGAGGAAACTCATGTTGGGACCTGCGGTCCACGTATGAACGATTTTGTATTAGCAAAGAAAATACTCTGGGCTGGTTACTTTTGGATGACTATGGAAACAGACTGCATCCAGTATTTCCGGAAATGCCGCCACTGTCAGATACACGCAAACATGATAAAGGTACCTACAAGCGATCTTAACACAACAAGCTCACTGTGGTTGTTCGCTGCCTGGGAAATGGAGGTTATTGGACCAATCGAGCATGTTGCTTCCAATGGACACAGGTTTATCTGAGTAGCCATCTACTATCTCACCAAATGGGTCAAAGTAGCATCTTACAAAGAAGTGACTAAAAAAGTCATGGCAAACTTTGTCGAGGTCGCATTGTTTATCGATTCGAAATTCTAGAATCAATCATTATTGATAATGGCTCCAACCTCAATAGAGACTTGATTAAATCTATGTGCAATACTTTCAAGATCAAACACAAGAATTCCATAGCTTACAGGCCTCAGATAAATAGATCTGTAGAAGCCGACAACAAGAATATCAAGAAGATATTGAGGAAAATGATAGAGAAGCATAGACAGTGGCACGAAAAGTTATCATTTGCTCTTCCGGGGTATCGTAACACAGTATGCACATCAACTAGGGCAAGCCCCTATATGTTGGTTTACAGTACAGAGGCTGTCATTCCCGCTGAGGTAGAAATTCCCTCCCTAAGGATCATACAAGAAGCCGAGCTCGACGATGCAAAGTGGGTAAAAAGTCATTATGAACAACTAGCCCTTATAGACGAAAAGAGAATGAACGCAATCTGCCATGGTCAACTCTATCAGAACAGAATGTCCAGAGCCTTCAACAAATGAGTCAAGCCAAGACAGTTCACACCGGGGCGACTGGTGTTAAAGAAAATTTTTCCGCATTAAGATGAAGCAAAAAGGAAGTTCTCTCTCAACTAGAAAGGTCCATACATGGTTTACCATTTTTTGATACGAGGAGTTCTCATACTTGCATAAATGGACGAAAAAGTCTGGCCAAAGCTGATCAATTCAGATGCAGTAAAGCGTTACTATGTGTAATCTTTATACTTTCCTTATATGATGTAAATTGAACTGTTCCTGACCTGATTCCCATTTAAGAGGGGATACATAGGTAGTCTTATGGGTTTGGTCACAATTTAATAAAATCTCATTTCCCCCGCAATTGGAAACTGGGGCAGAATTTTGAGGAGGACACTCAAAATTAAAAAGTAATTTCAGATGACCGCCGCACGAGCAACAGTCAGAAATGTCAGCCCATCAAACTGGGGCAGAATTTTGAGGAGTCTGTAGCAGGAGAGGTTGCAATGTCCTGAACCACGTCACAGTCATCGGTTCATCTAAAAGCTATTTTTAACTAAAACATTTATGTCATACTTTTACAAAATCATGCATGTTTATTATTGAAACTGCTTTGCTTAGCAGCGCTACCCCAATGATATAGATAGTGTCACCAGATCAAAGCTGAATAAGTCAAGCAAAGCCAGTGGTGATACGAACTAACCTTCCTCCTTACAAAACTTACGATTTTTCTTTGGATGCAGGCACTAGGATTGCGAAATCATTAAACATACTGTACGTCCATGGGACAAACTTGTTCAATAATACGACTCTCAGAACTGTTGTTCAATAATAAGGTTGCCATTCTGCCTTTCGAGGTTAAGCTGTACCTCCATCTGCATCTGCACTGCATAAGTCTACCATTCTGCCTTCCAATCTGCGTAAGGCTACCATTCTGCATTTCAATTTTCATAAGTCTACCATTCTACCTTCAATCTGCATAAGTCCAACATTCTGCCTTCCAAGACTAAACACTGTCTCCATCTGCATTACATAAAGTTACCATTCTGCCTTCCGAGGTTAAGCTCTACCTCCATCTGTATCTGCACTGCATAAAGCTACCCTTCTTCCTTCCAATATTCATAAGGCTACCATTCTACCTTCCAATCAGCATAAGGCTACCATTCTGCCTTCCAATCTGCATAAGGCTACCATTCTGCCTTTCGAGGTTAAGCTCTACATCCATCTACATCTGCATCTGCATTGCATAAGGCTACTATTCTGCCTTCCAATCTGCATAAGGCTACCATTCTGCCTTCCGAGATTAAGCTCTACCTCCATCTGCATCTGCATTGCATAAGGCTACCATTCTGCCTTCCAATCTACATAAGGCTACCATTCTTCCTTCCGAGGTTAAGCTCTACCTCCGTCTGCATCTGCATTGCAGAAGGTTACCATTCTTCCTTTTGAGGCTAAGCTCTACCTCCATTTTTTTCGAAACTAAGCTCTATCCCAAGCATTATTTATCTCACTTTTTCTTACGGGCTAAGCTATGCCCTTTAATTCGCATGACTAAGCTCTATCTTGTCCGCATCATACTATTGCATCCTTCATGGGCTGAAATAACACCAACTCATAAAAAGGCATCATCGTTCAGAGGCACCATCTTCATAGCCCGAGAACACCATTTCATGGCTTGAGGATCTCTTTCAATCTTTTGCATATCATTATTCAAAGGCGTCATGGTTCGGAGGCACCATCCTCATAGACCAAGATCATCATTTCATGGCCTGCGAATCCCTTATTATACGCTTCATGTCCTAGGACATCATGGTCTAAGGACATCATCCTCATCGTCCGAAGACAACATTCATGGTCAAACGAAAATTTGCATCATGTTTAAATTTATGCACAATATATGCTTGTATTGCTTATTTGCAGATAAACCGACGAGCAACGGCTATTCCAGCAGGAGCGATCCCACTCCAGTTAACTCAGCCATATCAAACCTAACTTCCCAAACCATTTAGCTCGGTCAAAATTGGCCATCATTTCTTTACCCAAAAACTCTTTCATCCTTCCCGGGTAAAGAGGGGCAGCTGTTGATACCCACTTTTTTCCTATATATTTTAAATATGCAAAAATACCTTAAAAATAGTGTGTGTGTGTGTGTGTGTATATATATATATAAATATATATTTGATGCCTAAGGTTTTTATTATTTTTGCCATAATTTTGAAGTTTTAAATTGATTTATTTTCTCCCTTTTATCCATAAAATCAGCAATAATTTTTTTCAAAATTATTGTTTTGATAATTCATATATTGGATTTCTATATTTATGCCAAAATATGGCTAAGGTAATTTTTATATATTTTTTGCAATTACATTTAGTATTTTTAAAGCTAAATTGTTCATAATTACAATATTAGCCGTTTTAAGATTTAATTATCTTTTATATGCATAAAATTGGATCCTATATTTTTAAATTGCTAATTATATATCATAAATCATTTTATAATTTTTAAAATTATTTTCAGAAATTATCTACCATTTGTTATAAATTAAATAGGAAAAATTGGGTATTTAAACTATAGCCAAATTGGCTTTCAATTATAGCCAAATCGAACCCCAATTCCCAGCCCACCTACCCTATTTAATTTTGACAATTGATCTCTTAGATCAACGGTCCACGTCATTTCTTTCCTTTTTTAATCAAACAACCCCCTAAACCCTACCCCATTCTTTCATTTGCACCGCATCTGAACACTCTCCTCCTATCTTCTCTCTCAAACACCCTCAAACCCTAATCACTAACCACCTTCTCCGGCCATCTCCCTTACCGGAAACTATGGCCTCTCATCATCTCCTGGTCTCTGTTTCACCCCACGCTAGTTTGACACTACCTTGAGGTCCTCAGGTGAACCTGGAGCGGTTCAACTCCCATCCATGGTCCTTCATGCTATTTCCTGGCTGTGAGCACGTGATTTTTGCTCTCACGACAATTACTCCCAAAATTATAAAATAAAATAGTTTTGTTGTCACAT
>MU670341.1:0-20891 GCA_026770625.1 Nicotiana glauca
ACACACAATGCAAAACTATTTTATTTTGAAATTTTGGGAATAAATCTCATATAAAGCAAAAATCGCGTGCTCACACCCATTGTAGTACTTATTTCTATACTGTGTGTTTAGGATGTGGTATCACGAAACTGTGTAGAGCTTATGACTTGTACTACCGGGTTTTGAAAAGTTGTTCATTGTATAAGGGATTCATCTCAGAAGAATTCTAGCTGTTATTAATTATTGTTGTTATTCCGCATTTTAGTAGGCTTACCTAGTCCTTAAGATTAGGTGCCATCACGAAACCCAACAGAGGAAAAATTGGGTCGGGACAGTAACCTAGAGCTCTGATACCAACTTGTCACGACCCGGATTTCTCACCCTCGGAAGTCGTGATGGCGCCTACTCGTAGAAACTAGGCAAGCCACGAACTTAGAAATCAGTAATTCTTTTATTTTAATCCTTTTTATAAATCATATTAACAAGTGATTAACGATTAAATAACAGCGGACAATTAGATTAAAACGGAAGACTTAAATGAAATAAACTAAGCAATACAGAAATCCACATATGTCTCTACCCAGAAACTGGTGTCACAACATTCACGGACTACTAAGAGTACTAAATACAACCGTTTGAAGGAAAATATAACATTGTTTGTCCCGAATACGTGAGATAACAGGATAAAATATAAGATAGAGGAGACGACGGGTCTGCGGACGCCTGCAAGGATACCTCGGTGACTAGGTGGACTGAAGGCTGGCTCCCGAGCTACTGTTGCCCACCAAAGGCTGCTCCGATATCTGCACATAAGTGTAGAGTGTAGCATCATCACAACCGATCCCATGTGCTGGTAAGTGTCTGGCCTAACCCCGGCGAGGTAGTGACAAGGCTAGAACTAGACTCTAGATAAACCTGTGCAGTTATATAATATATGGCGGAAGAATAAACAGGTAACAAGCAGTTTAAAAGGGAGGGAGTACATGCTTCGGGGAACAATATCAAACTAACAGAAACCAAATAAATATATGAAAGAACAGTATAGTATCTACACAATACAATACCTCTACTGTTGCAGCGCGCAACCATATCCCTTATCAATTAATACTGTTGAGGCGTGCAACCTGATCCATATATATATAACTGTTGCGGTGTGCAACCCGATCCAATATAATATCGGTTGCAGCGTGCAACCCGATCCAATATATTATCTGTTGCGGCGTGTAACCCGATCCAATATAATATCTGTTGCGGCGTGCAACCCGATCCAATATAATATCTGTTGCGGCGAGCAGTTTGATCCATATACATATATAGTAATAAAAATATTTCTGCGCGCAATCCGCTCTAAATATACATCTTTCATTGATCATGACAACAGTCCCGACAAGGGATTAACCATAAATTATACTATCCCGACAAGGGAACTCAAGAGTACAAGTATATACGTCCCGGCAAGGGAGAATCAGCTATAACCAATCTCAACTCAACTCCTAATCAGCTCAATTATCACCATTTCTAACTCATAAGTAACTCCCACGAAAATAAACTAAATCTTTGCTCAATAATATATTGGATCGGGTTTCACGCTGCAACAGTTATATATATATGTATCAGGTTGCACGCCGCAACAGTATTAATTGATAAGGGATCGGGTTGCGCGTTGCAATAGTAGAGGTATTGTATTGTGTTGATCCTAACTGTTCTTTCATATATTTATTTGGTTTATGTTAGTTTGATATTGTTCTCCGAAGCATGTACTCCCTCCCTTTTAAACTGCTTGTTACATGTTTATTCTTCCGTCATATATTATATAACTGCACAGGTTTATCTGGAGTCTGGTTCTAGCCTCATCACTACCTCGCTGGGGTTAGGATAGACACTTACTAGCACATGTGGTCGGTTGTGCTGATGCTACACTCTGTACTTATGTGCAGCTATCGGAGCAGCCTTTGGTGTGCAACAGTAGCTCGGGAGCCAGCCTTCAGTCCACCGAGACACCGAGGTATCCTTGCAGGCGTCCGCAGACCCGACATCTCCTCTATCTTATATTTTATCCTGTTATCTCATGTATTCAGGACAAACAATGTTATATTTTCCTTCAAACGGTTGTATTTAGTACTCTTAGTAGTCCGTGAATGTTGTGACACCAGTTTCTGGGTAGAGACATATGTGGATTTCTGTATTGCTTAGTTTATTTCATTTAAGTCTTCCGCTTTAATCAAATTGTCCACTGTTATTTAATCGCTTATCACTTGTTAATATGATTTATAAAAAGAATTAAAATAAAAGAGTTAATGATTTCTAAGTTCGTGGCTTGCCTAGCTTCTTCGAGTAGGCGCCATCACGACTTCCGAGGGTGAGAAATCCTGGTCGTGACAAGTTGGTATCATAGCTCTAGGTTACTGTCCCGACCCAATTTTCCCTCTATTGGTTTCGTGAGGGCACCTAGTCTTAAGGACTAGGTAAGCCTACTAAAATGCGGAATAACAACAATAATTAATAACAACAAGAATTCTTCTGAGATGAATCCCTTATACAATGAACAACTTTTCAAAACCCGGTAGTACAAGTCATAAGCTCTACAAAGTTTCGTGATACCACATCCTAAACAGACAGTATAGAAATAAGTACTACAATGGGAATATAAAATTAGGAGGGGACTCCGATGCCTGTGAACGCAGCAGCAAGTTACCGTGAGTCTCTATTGCGATGACCCGCACAGCTACTATCGATCAATACATAGATCTGTACATAAAAAAATATACAGAAGTGTAGTATGAGCACACCACGACAGTGCCCAGTAAGTATCAAGACTAACCTCGATGGGGTAGTGACGAGGAATAGTCAGGACACCTACTAGTCAAGTAAAATTAACAGAATATGATAATAAACATCAAGATAAAGATAACAAAGTAATATCAACTATGGAGAGAAAATCCAAGTATAAACAATATAAACGATGAAGGGAGAACACAGATAACAACGAACGGAAATCACGTAAAACAGATAACCCAAACAAGTCAATACTGATATAACAGAGACAGAGACAAGCAAGAATGTATCCAACTAAAGAAAACAATGTCAACTCAATCAACCACGTCATATTTGATACACCATCCCGACTATTTCAATCCTCGATTCCTCATATCGTAATCTCAACTTTCGAACTTTCAGCATAAATGGCACCTCGTGCCCATATACTTTCCATCTCACTCTTAACAACAAAATCCCCATGATACACAATACTGAATGTCCTTACAAACGCATATAATATGTTCAAGAAGTCCTATGTACATAATATAAATAAAATTTGAATTTCTAACAATCTTGGAAAAATCGGCGAGAAAAGGAGAAGTTATTTTTTTATAAATCATTCGAGTAAGAAAATACCCCTTTAAATTTAAAATATAACATCGGAAGAATTATTACCTTTAACGGGGGATTTGCTAACTTAAAACTTAGTAATATTTTTCTTTAAGTAAAATACAACCTCAGAAGGTTTAAAGGGATATAATTGAGAAACTAATGAAATTAAGGACGTAACAATTATTGAAGTTTGAAATATTGGGACGTATAATTGACTATATACATATATATATAAATATGGTGAGGTGTTGAAAACATTGTGGGTTCTAACACAAGGATCACGACAATAAAGGACTTTAATAGTTTAAACATTTGAATTGATAATAACAACTAAACATAGCAAACCCAAAAGTGCACGGCACCAAAATCCAATCACTAACAAGGATAAGAAAACCAAACACAGAATCTCACTTTCCTTTTGTTTATCTCGTGGCAGGCGTGCCACCCGCTCCGATTTCACTTATCTTGTGGTAGGCGTACCACCCACTCCCTTTTCATATATCCTGTGGTAGGCGTACCACCCGCTCCCATTTCATATATCTTGTGGTAGGTGTACCACCCGCTCCCATTTCATATATCTTGTAGTAGGCGTACCATCCGCTCCCATTTTATATCTTGTGGTAGGCGTACACCCGCTCCCATTTTATATTACTTGTGGTAGGCGTACCACCCGCTCCCATTTATATATCTCATCATTATTTATAAAAGAATCTCGGCAAGGGAATAATAAAGAAACAACAATAATAAACACGTCACGAAAAGGGAACCAACAGTAAGAATTAAATATGTCCCGTAAAGGGAATCAGCTATAACCAAACTTGTGCCAACAATTAACTTCACAATGAAATCTCAACTACACAACAAGATGTAATAAGCATGTGATAACTACACCAGCAACCACCACAATTGGACATGTAACCTATTTGCACGAAGTCATAGAGGAACTCACAACCAAGAAGTATCAAAATAATAAGGAAGGCAATCACTTCAACTAAGGCAATTTAGGGTCAATGTAACACGTAACAATTAAAGGAAAGCTAACAACGTCATTTGGAGCATATAGAGGCAATTTAAGCAACTAGGAAACCCAATCATAAAATGGTACTTTCCACATAAGGACCTAAGAACTCTAGAGGCAAATTTCCCACAAATACGTCCGAGCACACACTCGTCACCTCGCATGCATTGACTACAATTAGAATAAAAAACTCAATTCCTAAGGGGAAGTCCCGCACACAAGGTTAGGAAAGATACTTACCTCAAAGGCGACAAACCGATACTCTACAATGCACTTCTCGGGTGAAAAGACCTCCGGATGGCTCAAATCTAACCAAATTAACCAGTCGAATTACGTGAAAAACCCACCAAGAATCGCCAAGAACCGAGATCTAAAAGTCAAAATATGATGAAAATAGTGAAACCATCGATTTTGGGATATATTCTGTTTGCCCATATTTTTGTGCATCGGGAACACGAAGGGAGGACCGCGTTCGTCAAGAAGAAAAATTGAAGGTTCTCAAGTTACTCATCGCGAACGCGAACGCGAAGAAGGGAAATATGATGGCCCAAGGACTTCTCTTTGTGAACGCGTGAACTAGTACGCGAACGTGAAGAGTGGAATGACACAACTACGCGAACGTGAGAGGGAGCACGAACACGATGTAGGGATATATAGAGCTTCGCGTACGCGAATGCGAAGAAGGATTTTCAGGTGGTCAGCAACAAAGCTTCGCGAACGCAAAGGCTATTCGCGGACGCGAAAGAGGATACCAGAAGTAGAAAACAACAGTTCAAAAATAAGGGAAAATGACCTGTAGCCCATCCGAAACACTCCGAGGCTCCCGGAACCCCATATAATCACAAAACAAGTCATGTAACCTAACACGGACTCGCTCGAGGTTTCAAATCACATAAAACAGCAACAAAACAATGAATCAAACCAAAAATCAAGCTTATGAATTTCCAAATCTTCAAATACCAAATCTCATGCCGAAACCTATCAATTCAACTCAGAATAACGCTAAATATTGCAGACAAGTCCAAATTGACATAACGGAGATGTTCCAACTCTCAGAATTGCATTTCAACCCTGTTATCACAAAAGTCAACTATGGATCAAACTTATCCATTTTCAAAACTTCAACTTTTTCCAACTTCTGCCGAAACACCTCAAATTACCCTACGGACCTCCAAATCCGAATTCGGACGCGCTCCTAAGTCCAAAATCACCATACGAAGTTGTTAGGATCACCCACGACCCATTCCGGGGCCGTTTACTCAAAAGTCTAATTTTGGTCAAATTTTCACTGTTTAACCTTAAAAAACTAGGTTCCTTATTCCAGTTCCATTCTAATTCTTTCGGAAACTGGATCCAACCATGCACATAAGTCGATATACCAAATGCGAAGCTGCTTGAGACCTGAAACTACCGAATCGAGCGCAATTGCTCAAAATGACTAGTCGGGTCGTTACATCCTCCTCCACTTAAACATACGTTCATCCTCAAACGTGACCGGAGTCGCTCCAAAGCCATGGAAACACTGCATGAGCTCACCATACATACTTCCGGGGTGCTTCCCCTTCACCCAACCTATGAAGAACTGACAATGGCACTTAACTGAAGATGTCATCTCCTCCTTAGTCCATAACCTTAGAAAAGAACCCAAACCTCAACATCTGAAATTCATCATAGGACCCGAATTCCACATCATCACACTAAACATACCCAAACAAGCTGAATTGAGCCAAAAATTCCGATCCTGAATACAATCACATGCTGCTCCACACATTTAAATGCTCGAAGCAATAACCTCTGACCATTATAGCTGTTCAAATAATACCCTAGGTGTTGGCAACACACCTCACATTGAATATAACTTTATTCCGGACCTCCACATCACTGTCCATGATAAAGAAACATGCGGGATCTCATAGCCGCCTATGAAGTCAACAAGTCAAGAAACCCTCTTGCCCGCCTGGCCATTATCCAAATCTTAGCAAAAATACCTACATGCTTCCAAACACTTCTCAAACCCCAATGCAATAGTACCACTCTCAGGTCTAAGAACCATATCTCGACCAATACAAGCGGCTCAACTGATGATTCATCACAGAGACACACAAATTCCCACACCATACAACTCGTACACTGAACCAGCAACAACTCAATTACGTAATACAAGGGAAAAGCAAAGTAGAAGAAATTTTTAACAAGTGCAACATGTGCAACAACGAAAATATAATTTTCATCAAATTGTTCCACAGAGGAAAAACAGAACCCCAAATAAAACATAAGGAAGGGGTATCTCATATAACATCCGTTGCGGCGTGCAGCCCACTCCCAAATACTCATCAAGCCAGTATACCACATAACATCTGCTGCAGCATGTAACCCGCTCCCAAATACTCATCGAGCCAAAATGCTCGGCTCACTGATCACATGAATACTGAAATCAAGTACAACAGAGTGCACAAACAAAACTGTGGGAAAATAAATGAAAGTGCTAAAACATGAAATAAGCTAGCACGACTAAGGTGCAATAGCAAATCAACATTACGAGGGCTATCTTGCCCGCATCGCCATAAGGCTTGAACAAAATTACAACATACGTGGATAATAATCATAAAATCTCGCTGTATGGCATAACATAAAAGAGTAGCACATAACATAGGCTAGGGGCACCAATAATACCCATCTTGCCTAGTAACCTGATCAAAATGACACCCTCATAGGAGCACATAAACTGAACCAGATACGAAATAGATATTCTCGTTGATCTTCCAAATAGGTCCAAACCAGATATGGATCCTTTCCAATTAGGAAATATTCTTCGACAACCAATGGTAACCTATCGATAATACATACCATTAACTATGCCATTCTCAACATTTCTTCACAATCCACTAACAAGAAATAGCCCACATATGGGGACATCTAGTCCCAAAACCTCAGGAATACTAAAATCTCACACCCGGACTCGACTATGCAGATCAAATGGTTGATACATCACTCATCTTCCATCATCCTGTCTAAGCACCCATATAAGATTTCGGTCGCGCAACAAAACATGAACCTAGAAAGCCTCAAAATCCAGTAATCACCATGCTAGTAGCCACGCACTCGCAAATCGGGACTTAAGGTCCTTTCCCAAAATACACACTCTTCACATATGATAGCCAGTGATGCCAACAATCTATTAATTTCAGATACTGATTAAGGAGAAAACCGCAATGTACCACATATTCTTTATGCCCATAGAAGGCACCCAACTTAAGCCGTAGTCAACCCTCGAGAATCCTCCGAGATCCGCCCGCATGCAACTAAGACATCGGGACTGCACCTCCCCAACTCGACCGAGTCACACCAACCGTCCAATACAAGAGCGCTACCACAAATGCTAGTAGGGAATTCCTATTCAAATGGACCATTTACTTTCATTGCTATGCTGACCAATACTACTAAACTGACTCATTTCTTCGGATAGTCGATATGCGATAACCCCAATCAAAGTCCCAACTACAGATGATCCTAACACAAACCACGTATCCGGAAGCTCATAAACCACTGCATTTCCTCTGAAGCACCCCATCCTACCGCAACCACGGCACCTAAGCTTAATAGACCTTCTAAGAATCTGAAGTTGTTCCTCCGACTCCCCTTGATACTGAAATATAGATCCATTTTTTACGTAGAAATATTGCAAGCCACAATATCATCTCATGCAAAACATCGACCTTGGTCAAATGCAAAATCCGTGAATCCAACAATATCATATATATACAATGCCTCCAGCCCAAACTAATATAAGTCTGACTCTACAACCTGAACGCCGCTATTGGACTCCTCCACTTGGCGCAAATCCATGGGAAACAACGTCTGACGATCAATAAAATTATGCCTCACAGCTCGCACAACACAAATCACAAGGTACTCCAATACTACTAACTACTCCCAATCAACACCGACGTCGTGGCCTTGCCAAAAATTGCGATGACTAGTCAACCAATTAAACCTTCCCCGCTCGCACTTATCAACCAGATGTCGAAAACCACAGTGCCTCCATAAGATTGACTAAATAGTCTCTCCATACCTCTGGGTCTTCAGTCTGGACAACATGTTGAGACAATGCCTGAGCATCCCTGACTCTTTCCTAGCCTGTCAGTAGCATCACGTACCAATGGCGCATGGCGAACGCATAGAGCGTAATATTACACATGAGTGGATAAAAAGGAACATAAGTTATATACTTTGAGTTGAATCAATACCGCACGATAAGGAATGAAAAAAGTGGAATTTCCTAACAGTTCTGTAGCCTCTCGAAAATAAGTACAGACGTTTCCGTAACGATTCGCAAGACTCTACTAAACCTGCTTATGACTCGTAGCACCCATGAACCTAGAGCTCTGATACCAACTTGTTACGACCCAATTTTCCCTCCGTTGAGTTTCATGATGGCACCTAGTCTTAAGGACGAAGTAAGCCTACTAAAATGCAGAATAACAACAATAATTAATAACAACTAGAATTCTTCTGAGATGAATCCCTTATACAATGAACAACTTCCCAAAACTCGGTAGTACAAGTCATAAACTCTACAAAGTTTTGTGATACTACATCATAAACAGACCGTATAAAAATAAGAACTACAATGGGAATATAAAATAAGAAGAGGAATCCGATGCCTGGGAACGCAGCAGCAGGTTATTGTGAGTCTCCACCGCGATGACCCGCACAGATACTATCGATCAATACCTGGATCTGTACACAAAAAAAGTACAAAAGTGTAGTATGAGCACACCACGGCGGTGCCTAGTAAGTATCAAGACTAACCTCGGTGAGGTAGTAACGAGGAACAGTCTGGACACCTACTGGTCAAGTAAAATTAACAGGATATGATAATCAACACCAAGATAAAGACAACGAAGTAATATCAACTGCGGAGAGAAAATCCAAGTACAAACAATATAAAGAATGAAAGGAGAACACGGATAGCAACGAACGGAAATCACGTAAAACAGATAACCCAAACAATTCAATACTAATATAACAGAGACAGAGACAAGCAAGAATATATCCAACTAAAGAAAACAATGTCAACTCAGTCAACCACGTCATGTTTGATACACCATCCCGACTATTTCAATCCTCGATTCCTCATATCGTAATCTCAACTTTCGAACGTTCAACACTAATGGCACCTCGTGCCCACATACTTTCCATCTCACTCTTAACAACAAAATCCCCATGAAACACAATATCGGATGTCCTTACAAACGCATATAAGATGTTCAAGAAGTCCTATGTACATAATATAAATAAAATTTGATCTTCTAACAAGCTTGGAAAAATCAACGAGAAAAGGAGAAGTTATTTTTTTAGAAATCATTCGAGTAAGAAAATACCTCTTTAAATTTAAAATACAACATCGGAAGAATTGATACCTTTAATGGGGGATTGATAACTTAAAACTTAGTAGGAATTCCTTTAAGTAAAATACAACCTCGGAAGGTTTAAAGGGATGTAATTGAGAAACTAATGGGATTAAGGATGTAACAATTATTGAAGTTTGAAATATTGGGACGTATAATTGATTATATATATATATATATATATATATATGGTGAGGTGTTGAAAACATTGTGGTTTCTAACACAAGGATCACGACAATAAAGGACTTTAACAGTTTAAACATTTGAATTGATAATAACAATAGACATAGCAAACCAAAAGTGCACGACGCCGAAATCCAATCACTAACAAGGATAAGAAAACCAAACACAGAATCTCACTTTCATTTTGTTTATCTCGTGGCAGGCGTGCCACCCTCTCCAATTTCACTTATATTGTGGTAGGCGTACCATCCGCTCCTTTTTCATATATCCTGTGATAGGCGTACCATCCGCTCCCATTTCATATATCTTTTGGTAGGCATACCACTCGCTCCCATTTCATATATCTTGTGGTATGCGTAACACCCGCTCTCATTTTATATCTTGTGGTAGGCGTATCACCCGCTCCCATTTTATATAATTTGTGGTAGGCGTAACACCCACTCCCATTTATATATCTCATCATTATTTATAAAAGAATCCCGTCAAGGGAATAATAAGGAAACGATAAGAATAAACACGTCACGGCAAGGGAACCAACAGTAAGAATTAAATATATCCCGGCAAGGGAATCAGCTATAACCAAAATTGTGCCAACAATTAACTTCACAATTAAATCTCAACTACACAACAAGATGTAATAAGCACGTGATAACTACACTAGCAACCACCACAATTGGACATGTAACCTATTTGCACGAAGTCATAGAGGAACTCACAACCAAGAAGTATCAAAACAATATGGAAGGCAATCACTTCAACTAAGGCAATTTTAGGTCATTGTAACACGTCACAATTAAAGGAAAGCTAACAATGTCATTTGAAGCATATAGAGGCAATTTAAGCAACTAGGAAACCCAATCATAAAAGGGTACTTTGCACATAAGGACCTAAGAACTCTAGAGGCAAATTTCCCACAAATAAGTCCGAGCACACACTCGTCACCTTGCATGCATGGACTACAATTAGCATAAAAGACTCAATTCCTAAGGGGAAGTCCGACACAAAAGGTTAGGCAAGATACTTACCTCAAAGGCGACAAACCGATACTCTACAGTGCACTTCTCGAATGAAAAGAACTCCGAACGGCTCAAATTTAACCAAATTAACCAATCAAATTACGTGAAAAACCCACCAAGAATCGCCAAGAACCGAGCTCTATTTTGGGATGTATTCTGTCTGCCCAGATTTTTGTGCATCGCGAACACGAAGGGAGGGCGACGTTCGTGAAGAAGAAAAAGTGAAGGTTCTCAAGTTACTCATCGCTAATGTGACAATGCGTCCGCAAATACGAAGAAGGGAAATCTGATGGCACAAGAACTGCTCTTCGCGAACGGATGAACTAGTACGCAAACACGAATAGTGTAACGATATAACTACGAGAACGCGAGAGGGGAGCGCAAACACGATGTAGGGAGTGACAGAGCTTCACGAAAGCGAAGCTCTAAACGTGAACACGAAGAAGGATTTTCAGGTGGTCAGCAACAAAGCTTCGCGAACACAAAGGCTATTCGCAAACGCGAAAGAGGATACCAGAAGCAGAAAACAGCAGTTCAAAAACAAGGGAAAATGACTCGTAGCCCATCCGAAGCATACCAGAGGCTTCTGGAACGCCGTCTAATCACACAAACAAGTCATATAACCCAATACAGACTCGCTCTAGGTTTCAAATCACATAAAACAAAAATAAAACAATGAATCAAACCAAAAATCTAGCTTATGAATTTCCAAATCTTCAAATATCAAATCTCATGCCGAAACCAATCAATTCAACTCGGAATAACTCCTAATTTTGCAGATAAGTCCAAATTGACGTAATGGAGCTTCTCCAACTCTCGAATTGCATTTCAACCCCGTTATCACAAAAGTCAACTATGGGTCAAGCTTATCCATTTTCAAAACTTCAACTTTTCCAACTTTCGCCGAAACACCTCAAATTACCCTACGGACTTCCAAATCCTAATCCAGATGTGCTCCTAAGTCCAAAATCACCATACGAAGCTGTTGGGATCACCCACGACCCATTCCAGAGCCATTTAATCAAAAGTCCAATTTCAGTCAAATTTTCACTGTTTAAACTTCAAAAACTAGGTTCCTTATTCCAGTTCAATTCTAATTCTTCCGGAAACTGGATCCAACCATGCACAAAAGTCGATATACCAAATGTGAAGCTGCTCGAGACCTCAAACTACCGAATCAGGCATAATTGCTCAAAATGATCAGTCGGGTTGTTATAGTTACATATGTCTCACAATTCACGTACAAGCTCAGTAGAGTCTGAGGGATCGGTACGAAGACGTCTGTATTTATTTCCCAGAGGCTACAGAGTTAGGAAAACTTCACATTTGTTCTTTCTTGTCATACGGTATTGTTTGTCACATGCTAATTGAATTTCTACTCTGTTCTTTCACAGATGGCGAGAACACGCGCTTCTTTATCTACCGCTTAGTAGCCCGAGCCCCCAGCAGGAGCTCTCACTAAGGGTAGAGGGCGAGGCCGAGGTCGTGCTAGAGGCTGAGGTAGGGGCAAATCTTAGCCCCGAGCAGCAGCACCAGTGGCAGAGCCTCACGTTGATTTTGACGAGGAGGTTCTGGCCGCAGCGGTTTCGGTGGGCCCAGCTCAGGTCCTAGTGCTGTTTGTTGCTACCCTAGTTCTTCATGATACTCTAGTCTGATTAGTGGGCCTGATGGAGAGTGTCACCTGGGCAGGCTTGCTTATTGTAGCACCAGCCACTTCTCAGGCTGGAGGAGGAGCCCGGACTCTTGCTACTCTTACTCCGGAGCAGGTAGCTCACCAGATTTTGATTCCAGAAGTTCACCCAGTTGGAGCAGCTCATCCGGGTGGAGTATCTATGTCTGCCGATGCCGTGTGGAGATTAGATAGGTTCACCAAGCTCTTTACTACTACCTTCAGCGGTGCATCTACTGAGGATCCCCAGGATTCTGTGGACAGTTGTCACGAGGTTCTTTGGAACATGGGGATTGTTGAGACTAAAGGGGTCAAATTTTATATATTTCGCTTTTCTAGATCCACCAAGACTTGGTGGAGGTATTATTGCTTAGCTAGACCAGCAGGATCACCAGCCTCGACGTGGGAGCAATTCACACAGCTATTTTTGGGAAAGTTTCTCCCCATTACTCAGAGAGAGGCCTATCGGCGATAGCTTGAGCGCCTCCAGCAGGGTTCTATGATGGCCACCCAGTATGAGACCAAGTTCATTGACTTAGCTCACCATCCTCTTGTTATACTCCATACCGAGAGAGAGAGGGCTAGGAGGTTTATTGACGGCCTTATTCAACCGATTCATCTTCAGATGTCCAGGGAGGCTGGGAGTGATATCGCATTTCAGGAGACGGCCAATGTGGCCTTGAGGATTGAGATGGTACTATCACAGAGGGGCGGTCATGGGGAAAACAAGAGGCCTTGTCATTTAGGCAGATTCAGTGGTTCCTCGTCTGGAGGTAGAGACTCATATGGTAGAGGCCATCCTCCCAGGCCTTTTCAGTCAGCTCTCTAGGTTTTTCATGGTGCTTCAGGTGGCCGTGGTTATCGCATGCAGTATTCTGATTAGCAGCCCTACAGTGCATCACCAGCTCCCATCAGTGCACTGTCACTTCAGAGTTTTCGGGATGGTCATTCAGGTCGCCAGGGCCAATCTCAGTTTCCTCAACCGCAGCATTCAGGTGGATGTTATGAGTGTGGTGAGTATGGTCATATCCGAAGGGCTTGTCCGAGGTTGGTGGGTACTTAGTCATAGCAGTAGGGTTCCCGTGCTATGATTCAGGCAACAGATGTTCCACAGACCGCCCAACCAGCTAGAGGCGGGGGTAGAATTGCTAGAGGTCGAGACCATCCAGCATCGGGCCAACCTAGAGATGTGGTTCAGGGTGGTGGGGCCTAGCCCCGATGTTATGCCTTTCAGGCCAGGACCGGGCCCGAGGCTTCAGATACTGTTATTACAGGTATGATTTTGGTTTGTGATATAGATGCTTCAGTCTTATTTGATCTGGTGTATACGTATTTGTATGTGTCATCTTATTTTGCACCTTACCTGTTCATGCCTAGTGATTTATTGAGTGTTCCTGTTTGTGTGTCTACACTAGTGGGTGATTCTATTGTGGTCGAACAAGTCCATCATTCTTGTATTGTGGTGATTGGGGGTCTTGAGACTCGTGTAGATTTGTTTCTTTTAGATATAGTTTACTTCGATATTATATTGGGGATGGACTGGTTATCACCTTACCAGGCTATCTTGGACTGTCATGCCAAGACTGTGACCTTAGCTTTACCAGGTATGCCTCGTTTAGAGTGCAGAGGGACTCTTGGTCATTCTACCTGCATGTCATCTCTTATGTGAAGGCTCAGCATATGGTCGAGAATGGGTGTTTGGCCTATTTGACATATGTTCGTGATTCTAGTGCTGGGGGTCCCTTATATTGATTCTGTGCCCGTTGTTCGTGAGTTCCCTGATATTTTCCCTTCAGACCTGCCGGGAATGCCACCCGACAGGGATATTGACTTTTGCATTGATTTGGCTCCGGGCACTCAGCCCATTTTTGTCCCGCCATATCGTATGGCCCTGCCTGAGTTGAAACAATTAAAAGATCAGTTGCAAGAGTTGCTTGAGAAGGGTTTCATTAGACCCAGTGTTTTGCCTTGGGGTGCGCCGATGTTGTTTGTTAAGAAGAAGGATGAATCAATGAGAATGTGTATTGATTACCGGCAATTAAACAAGGTAACAATCAAGAATAAGTATCCACTACCGAGGATTGATGATTTGTTCGATCAGCTTTAGGGTGCCAAGGTATTTTCCAAGATTGACATGAAATCTGGCTACCATCAGTTGAGGATTAGGGTATCTGATGTCCCTAAGACAACTTTCCACACTCGGTACGGGCATTATGAGTTCTTGGTTATGTCATTCGGGTTGACAAATGCCCCAGTAGCTTTTATGGACTTGATGAACCGAGTGCAGGCCTTATTTGGATTCGTTCGTGATAGTCTTCATTGATGATATATTGATATATTCTCATAGCCATGAGGAGCACGAGCAATACCTTAGAGTGGTTCTTCAGACTCTGAAGGATAGTCAGTTATATGCCAAGTTCACTAAGTGTGAGTTCTGGCTGGGTTCAGTTGTATTTTTGGGTCATGTTGTATCAGTAGAGGTTATTCAGGTAGACTCAAAGAAGATTGAGGCAGTCAAGAGCTGACCTAGACCAGCATCAACTATAGAGATTCGGAGTTTCTTGGGATTGGCAGGCTACTATCGTCGGTTCATGGAGGGGTTTTCATCTATTGTAGCCCCGATGACCAGATTGACCCAGAAGGGTGCCCGGTTCAGATGGTGGGATGAGTGTGAGGCGAGCTTCCAGAAGCTCAAAACAGCTCTGACTACGCCACCGATGTTGGTTTTGCCCATAGGTTCAGGGCTTTATACAGTTTATTGTGATGCTTCCCATGTTAGGCTCGGTGCAGTGTTGATGCAGGACTGCAAGGTCATTGCCAATGCTTCGCGGCAGTTGAAGATTCATGAGAAGAACTATCCAGTTCATGATTTGGAGTTGGCAGCCATAGTTCACGCATTGAAGATTTGGAGGTATTATCTATATGGCGTGGCATGTGAGGTGTTCATGGATCACAAGAGTCTTCAGTATTTGTTCAAGCAGAAGAAGTGGAATTTGAGGCAGAGAAGGTGGTTGGAGTTGTTGAAAGATTATGATATCACAATTTATACCATCCGTGAATGGCCAATGTAGTGGCCGATGCTTTGAGTAGGAAGTCAGCCAGTATGTGCAGTATTACTTATATTCCTGTCGGTGAGAGGCCGCTTGCCTTGGATGTTCAGGCTTTAGCCAATCAGGTCGTGAGACTGGATGTTTCTGAGCCCAGTCGTGTTTTAGCTCACTATAAAAAAAAACTAGAATTAGCTACGAACGTCGTCGCTAATCTGTCAAAATGCTCGTTGCTAGCAGAATCTTTTGATAATCCGTCGCTAAATGAGATTAGCAACGGATTTTTCTGTTTAGCTATAGATTTTGTCCGTCGCTAGACCCTGGTTTTTTTAGTCTCGCTCGTTCTTCATTATTGGAGCACATCCGTGATCGGCATTATGATGATCCCCATTTGTGTGTCCTTAGAGACACGATGCAGCGCGGAGGTGCCAGGTAGGTTACCTTAGATGATAATGGAGTTTTGAGATTGCAGGGTTGAGTTTGTGTGCCTAATGTGGATGGGCTCCGAGAATTGATTTTAGAGGAGGCCTATAGTTTTCGGTACTCTATTCATCCGGGCACCGCGAAGATATATCAAAATTTGTGGCAGCATTATTGGTGGCGTACAATGAAGAAGGATATTGTTGCATATGTGGCTCGTTTTCTAAATTGTCAGCAGGTCAAGTACGAGCATTAGAGGCCTGGTGGATTATTACAGAGGATCGAGCTTCCGAGTGGAAGTGGGAGCGGATCACTATGGACTTCGTTACTGGACTCCAGCAGACTCGGAAGAAGTTCGATGCAGTATGGGTCATTGTTGATAGGCTAACAAGGTCAGCACATTTCATTCCTGTGGCAGTCTCCTATTCTTCTGAGAGGTTGGCTGAGATCAATATTCTGGAGATTGTTCGCCTTTATGGTGTGCCCGTATCTATAATTTCGGACCGGGGTACGCAGTTTCTGACGCTTCTGGAGAGCACTTCAGCGAGATTTGGGCACACGGGTTGAGTTGAGCATAATATTTCATCCCCAAAAAGATGGTCAGTCCGAGCAGACTATTCAGATTTTAGAGGATATGCTCCGAGCTTGTGTTATTGACTTTGGAGGTTCGTGGGATTAGTTTTTGCCCTTAGCATAGTTTGCCTACAATAATAGCTACCAGTCGAGCATTCAGATGGCTCCTTATGAGGCTTTATACGGTAGGCGGTGTCGATCTCTGGTGGGATGGTTTGAGCCGGGAGAGGCTAGGTTGTTGGGTACGGATATGGTTCAGGAGGCCTTGGATAAGGTTAGGATCATTCAGGATAGGCTTCGTATAGCTTAGTCCAGGCAGAAGAGTTATGCAGACCGCAAAGTTCGAGATATTGCTTTTATGATTGGTGAGCGGGTATTGCTCCAAGTGTCGCCTATGAAGGGTGTGATGAGATTTGGGAAGAAGGGCAAGCTTAGACCTGGTTCATTGGTCCGTTTGAAATTCTTGATCTAGTGGGAGAAGTGGCTTATAGACTTGCATTGCCGCCGAGCTTATCAGCCATGCATCTAGTGTTTCATGTGTCCATGCTTTAGAAGTATCACGGAGATCCATCCCACGCATTGGATTTCAGCACTATCCAGTTGGACAAGGACTTGTCTTATGAGGAGGAGCAGGTAGCTATTCTAGACCAACATCAGTTGAGGTTGAAGAGTTTTCCTTCGGTTCGTGTTCAGTGGAGAGTTCACCCTGCTGAGGCGTCGAGCTGGGAGTCCGAGTCCGATATGCGGAGCCGTTATCCCCATCTTTTTTCTGACTCAGGTACTTCCTTCTTATGTCCGTTTGAGGATGAACTGTTGTTTTAGAGGTGGAGAATATGATGACCCAAGTGGTCATCACTTATTTTAAATTAAATTTTTTGTTTTCGAAGCCTTGAAAACCACATTTACAGTCACCTCGATTTGCATGGGCAGTCCGGGCGCGTAGCCGAAAAGCTGAAATATGAAAATCTATGAAAATGATAAATTTTGGTTATAAAATGAATTAATCTGACTTCGGTCAACGTTTTAGGTAAATGGACCCGGACCCGGACCCGTGATTTGATGGTCCCGGGGGGTCCGTAGGAAAATATGGGACTCGGGCGTATGCCCGGAATCGAATTTTGAGGTCCCGAGCCCGAGAAATAAATTTTTAAAGGAAATTGTTTTTCTGAAATTGTTAAGGAAATTTGAAATGAAACTTGATTAGAACATGTTGGTATCGGGCCCGTATTTTGGTTTTGACGCCCGGTACAGGTCTTATATATGATTTAAGATGTTTCTGTAAAATTTGGTGACAAACGGACGTTGTTTGACATGATTCAGACTTGAATGGCTAAAGTTGATGTTTTAAGAAGTTTGAGAAAAATGCTTTGATTTTGAGGTTTAATTTGTTGATAGTGATGTTATTTCGGAGATTTGATCGCACAGTTAAGTTCGTATGATGTTGATGAGTTAGTACGTGTGTTTGGTTAGGAGCCCCGAGGGCTCGCGTGTGTTTCGGATGTGTTTCGGGAAGTTTTGAGTTTAAGAAAAGTTGTAGAGTTTCTGTAGTCAGTGCCCAGGGATTTTACCCTTCGCGTTCGCGTGGTACCACTCGCTTACGCGTAAGGCAAAGATCCCAGGTGCCTAGTTTCTTTTTCGAGAATGTGAAGCCACAGTCGCGAACTCGGAGCCTAGGGGGATTGCTCATCGCGAACACGACCTGTGTGACGCGAACGCGTAGGGTCATGGGGGAGGGGTCACCACTTGTGCATCGCGAACGCGACCACTGGTCCGCGAATGCGTAGGCTCGAGGAGTTCCTGCTCCGCGAACGCGAGCCATTGTCCGTGAACGCGAAAGCTGCCCAGCCTGACCCATCGCGAACGCGAAGTACCTATCGTGAACGTGAAGGGAAATTTTGCCCAGTTATTTTAAAGTCCCAAAACAGAACCCATTACGGGATTTTCATAAAATTTTATAAACCTTTTCTTCTCCAAAGCTCCTACTCAATTTTTGACGCACTTCTTCATCAAAGCCTCTTGGGGTAAGTAATATTTAACTAGTTTTCTTCCATTTTCATCAGCATCTATTGGATTTCTAGGCCTAAAACATGTAATTAAAGGTAGAAAATTATTGATTTAGGTAGAACTAGGGCTTTTTGATTAATAGTGATTTAGACCTTGTTTTGGGGTCGAATTCTGAAAAAAATTATATATTTGGGCTCGTGGGTGAATGGGGGATTTTATTTTGGTCCTAATATCGTATTTTGACCAAGCGGGCCCGGGGTCAATTTTTGGATTTTTGGGAAGAATGATTGGGAAGCTATAATTAGGCATTGGATACGCATTGTTTAGCATTTATTGACGTTATGAAGTCATTTATGTATATATACAATTGATTTGGAGCCGAATTCGAAAGGGAAGGCGGTAATTGAGGGTTGAGTTGGATGTGGAAGTTTGAGGTAAGTGTTCGGTCTAACCTTAGCTTGAGGGATTAGGAGTTGAGTCATATTTGCTACTTGTTTCTTGTTGAGTACGATGTATAGGCATGGTGACGAGTATCTATACGTTGGTGTCGAGCATGACCGCGAGTCTTAAATTGATACTTATTTGTCACGACCCAAACCCCGATCCGGTCGTGATGGCGCCTCTCGTGAAGACAAGGCCAGCCAACCAACTTAAAATACCTTTATAACAATAGTTAAACATAAATATACAGTTTCAAAGATAGATTAATAACATTATTTCGCGGAAAATACGACCCAAGCTCAGCCCAAACCGGGGTGTCACAAGTCATGAACATCTAAAGGAGTCTAAATACATTTACAAGACCAGTAGTGTACAATATGGAATTTAAAAGTCAAAAGGGTAGAAAATCCGGTGCCGCGGACGCTGGCGGACACCTAGCTCAGTTATGGTAGCAAATCTTCAATCACCTCAAATCCACTACCGGGTAACAAATACCTGCATCTGCACACGAGGTGCAGGGAGTAAAGTGAGTACTACCAACTCAGTGAGTAATAAGCATATATAATGTCTGAAGATATAAATCCACGAAATGCCACAATGTAAAGCTAAAATTATCAATTTAACACCATCATAGAGAAAATATCAACAAAACCACATCAGGTATATCAGGTAAAATATATATGCATGAATGCAATGCAATGCATATGATGGTACATTCCAGTACCCAGTGCGGCGTGTAGCCCGAGCCATCCATATTTATTTATCATCGACGACGCTCACTGGGGGTGTGTACAGACTCCGAAGGGGCTCCTACAGCCCAAGCGCAATATCTTGGTCAGTCATTGTTACCTGACCGGTCAGCCATTGTTACCTGACCAATTTATCTCACACAGTGCCATTGTTACCACTATTTCAGGTCACTTTGTAATCAGTCCAGAAAATAATATAATAACCCTCTTGGGAATTTACAAAAAATAGAAGTTTCCAGCCCGAAATACATTTAAAATATCATTTGAGTTTTTAACACTTAGAATTATGGCTGAGTTTGCAAAATAGTATTTAAAACCTTGGACTGAAATTAAATGATATGCAATATCATGCTATGCAGCAATATCAATCCTCGAAGGATTTTACAAGTCGGCAGATGGCCCCAAACATGGCATCAAGCCCAGTAATATCATCAATGCAATGTGCGTATCAGTCGCCAATATAATATAATTATCACTCGGGATGGACCAATTCACAAATCCCCAACTACAAACGACCCCGCACCTAACATGGGGTGCGTGTCTCGCCTCAATATAGCATCACAGTGTGATATACCGGGGTTTCAAACCCTTAGGTCATCATCTACACAAATTACTCACCTCTAACCGGCGAAATCTCTATCTCGCTATGCCCTTGCTGCTCAAATTGGTCTCCTCGTGCGTCGAATCTGACCAAAAATCACACAAACATCGATGAAGCTCGATTTCTAAAAGACGGGGTTTTAGCCATACATAACTGAAATTCGCTCCTTAATGATACTACAATGATCCAATACAATTATGTAACTTCAATCTACAATACAACTTTCAATAGGGCCAATATTAGTAATAAATCCCATAACTTATGCCATTTAGGCCTATTATCAAACATCTTGTAGGCATAGATATTTACACCTCATGACTATAGTATTGGTTCCTCCAACTATCACCATTAACCAACAATTCATCTCACTATCATTCTTTAGCAATTTATACTCCTAACATCACGTGTGTG
>MU670341.1:37390-69736 GCA_026770625.1 Nicotiana glauca
ATACAATATCATATATATATATATATATATATATATATATATATATATATATTTAAAAAGAACAAGTTGGAACAAAATAATATAGTATGAGCTTGATAAGTTCTAAAAGTCAATTGATAAGCTTTGAGGTCATAGGTAAGTATGCAAATGATCTACTGTTGAATATTTTTTTTTGTACCTTAAGCTTTGTTATTTAAGAATTAATTTACTTAACTTATATACAATTACTAATTTTTTTAATTTCATCTAACTTTAATTTCAAAATCCAATTTTCATAATTTTTTTCTTTTTTGGATAAACTCTTGCAATGATTTCGTAATCAAAGAAAAAATATTTATTGAAAAATGAGTTTTTATTAAGGATAATTTATTATGGTTCAAAATAATACTATCCATATGGTAACTTCATATGCATGACAAAAAGTATAACTTTTTCTTTTTTGGTGCAAGGGATGATATATATATATATATAAAAGGCATAGCCCCTGAAGTTACACTGCTTTCGCAGTTACTGAGGTATTTTAGTGCCCCCATAGTTGTAATGTTGTGCATAATAGTATTTAAGTTACAACCCAAAAATGATCTAGATAGTTCAGTTCTTAGGATGTCTGCCCAAAATACATCAGTGGCAAACATCGGAGGAACTGCTAAAGTTAATGATTTACACAAAAAGTTTTCCTTCGCTGCTTCCTTAGCTAGTGCATCAACAACCATCTTTTGCTCCCTGTAGCTATGTCTCACCTCCACTCTGTCCAGCCTTTGGATCAGCGACCTGCATTCACAAATCAAAGGGTCAAAACATTGGTTTCCGTTAATGAGCATATTGATTACTTCTGAAGAATCTATGTTGATTTCCAGCGGCAAAAGGTTGTTTCTTTCCGCTAATTGAAGGCCTCTTGTGAGTGCCCTGATTTCTGCCTCGATATTTGTTGCATTGGGTAGGTTCTTCATGAATCCTACGATCCAATTTCCACTATGGTTCGTAAAAACTCCCCCCTATACCTCCCATCCATAGGTTGCCTTTTACAGCTCCATTTGTGTTGAGTTTGAAGGTATCTCTTGCTGGTGGATTCCACTTAAGCATGACTTGGTGCCTGTACTTTTCTCTTTTGGCATTGTTCATTGCAGAAAATTCTATAGCTTTTGCAATAGTGTTGTTGGCATCGATAGGATACTTTTTGTTGTTGAATGTGTTGTTATTCTCGTCAGCCAAATGTGCCATAGGCAGAAAGGCATAAGACTGCCCCAAGTGAGGGCAGGATTGTATGTAGTATCCTTGATTTTTTGCACAACTGTTATCCAAGGGAGGTTGTTAAGATTTAGGTTGGGGCAAGTTTGGGTAGATGCTTTCGCGTGGATGTTGTGCCAGAACTGGATAATATTGGGGCATTTGGAGAAGAGGTGATCAATGTCTTCATTAGGAAATCCACAGTAGTGGCATTGATGTGGGCATGTCAACCCAATAGAGTGTAGGTAACTTCTTGTTGGGAGTCTTCTGTGGGTTAAGAGCCATATGAAGTATTTGATTTTATTCATTGTTTGAAGCTGCCAGATTCCCCTGAAGAGTTCTTCCTCATTAGCATGTGGGGCGGTAGAGATCCTGCTTAAGTATGAGTAAGCGGTGCTATTTGAGAATTGGCCATTAGCTGTGAGGTCCCAAATTAGGTTGTCTTCATTATTAGTCTCGCTTGGAATGAACACAGACTTTATGAGGTTTAGAATATGGGGAGGAAGGTCAAAGGACAGAGAGGAGGTGTTCTAGATGCCCCCCTGGTGGATTAAATCAACCTTAGTTATAAGGTCATTGTGGGTTTGGGGGCCTTGAATCAATTCCCATAAGGCGGGCTGGTTAGGGAACCACTTATCATTAAAGAAGTTAACCATGTTCCCTTTATTAACTATCCACCTATTGACTTTGCTACAAGTTCCAAACCCTTAAGAAGGCCCTTCTATGTTGGAGATTTTTGAGTGCATGTGCTCCTCAAGGCCGGGGCATTTCTGGACATACCACAGTATTTATGGATCAACACTCTGGCCCAGAGGCTATTGGTGTTTTTGTAAGCTCTCCAAGCTAGATTTACAAGTGCAGCTTTATTCTTCAGACTAGCTTTTTGCAGTCCTAGCCCTCCTTCTGCTTTTGTTTGTGTGACTACATCCCATTTGACTAAGTGCATTTTCTTTCTCTCAGGGGTGGTTCTCCATAAGAAGTTCGTTTGGATTCTATCAATTTGGTTGGTAGTTTTGGTTGGGAGGGAGATGTATTGCATGACATGGCATGTGATGCTGTTAGGTGTTGTCTTAGCCAGCACAGTTCTTCCAGACATTGTGAGGTATTTGGTTTTCCAGCCAGCTAGCCTAGATTGCATATTATCAATGATGAATTGGAAATCTGAAGCTGTTTGTCTTTTGTGGAAGATGGGGAACCCAAGGTATTTTCCAAATGAGGTATGGTGTTTGATTGAGAGGAGGTTGGAGATTTGTTGAGAGGTATCCTGGGCTATATTAGAGGAGAACAAGACCCTGGACTTGGAGAAGTTTATTTTTTGGCCTGATTGGTTGTTGAAATTCTGTAAGATGGACATGATTGTATTGCAGTTTCTAATGTTTCCTTTGGCGAAGAGTGTAAGGTCATCTGCAAAGAAGAGATGAGGGATCTTGGGTCCTGACCTGCTTACGCTAATGGGATGCCATTGGTTCAACCTAACTGTTTGGTCAATAGACCTGGATAGCCTTTCCATACACATAATGAAGAGGTAAGGGGACATGGGGTCTCCCTGTCTGATGCCCCTTGAGGGATTGAATGCTTAAGTTTCCCCCCATTAACCAGGATGGAAATGGAGGATGTGTTGATGCAGGACATGATAAGTTTGGAAAGGCCTTTAGGGAAATTAAAGGTAGCTAGGGTGTCCTTAATGAAGGACCATTCTAGCCTATCAAAGGCTTTTTCCAGGTCAATCTTTAGGATCATGTTTCCACTCCTACCTTTCATCTTCCTGAATTGGTTTATGTATTCCTGAACAATGATGGCATTGTCACTGGCCCTTTTCTTGGATAGGAAATTGGCTTGGCTTGGGCCTATGATGTGTGCCATGATGGGATTTATCCTATTTACAATGATTTTTGTAACTGTCTTGTAAATAGTATTACAAAGCCCAATGGGTCTGAAGTTTTTTAGCATGGAGGCTTTGGGAACCTTTGGGATGAGGTACAAGATTGTTTGGTTCAAGGTGTTGTCCATGTACCCTGTTGCAAAACATTGGTTGCAGAATTCTATGACAGATTGGCCTACAATATCCCAGTATTTTTGATAAAAGAAGGGGTGGAGGCCATCAGGGCCAGGGGACTTGAATGGGATATTGGAGAACATGGCTTTTTTGATTTCAGACACATGAAGGGGTCTGTCCAAGAAGGATTTATGACTTTGGAGCAGGGCAGGTTCCATAGTGGAGTGATGAGTAGTTGCCCAAGGCACTTCTGAATGGGAAGTGGTGTAGAGGTTGCTGAAGACGTCAACAATGGTTAATTGGATCTCTTTTTGATCAGTGATCCAGTTGCCATTTTCTTCTTTGAATGTGAGGATCCTGTTTATCCTTCTTCTATTTAAAGTATAAGTGTGGAAGAATCTAGTGTTGGGATCACCTTCATTAAGCCAGTTGATCCTGGATTTTCATTTCCATAAGTCTTCCTCATTTTTGAGGATGAGGTTCAGGTCCTTATTGAGCTCAGCTTCAAGGTTCTGAAGCTAACTACTGAAATGGTAACTGGCAGATTTCTGGATTCCATTGATTCTAGCTAGGAGTCTAGTCTATTGGTGAAAAATGTTACCAAAGACCTCCTTGTTCCCTTTTGTAGCCAGTTTTTTAAATTCATCAATTGATTGGAGGAGGGTGCCCTGGTGTTTGAATGCCTGAGTGATGATATTAGGGAAAGAGGGGTGACTAGCCCACATGGTTTCAAACCTGATGGGCCTGTTTGGCTTGTTACTGGGGGGCCCTTCCATTTGGATTTTTAAGGGACAATGGTCAGAGAGTGTACTAGGGAGGTGTTGTACACATACCTCAGGGTACTGATTAATCCACCCTTCAATAGCAAAGCACCTATCAATCCTTTCTAGGATTAGGGTATTACATTTGGAATATCTTTTGTTGGACCAAGTGTATTTACTACCTTTGTACCCTAGATCATTAAGGTTACATTTGTTGATACAGTTCCAGAACTGTTTACTACAGCTAGGGTTTATAGGATTACCTCCAAGCTTATCCCTAGATTTCAGGACTTCATTGAAGTCTCCACCAATGAACCAGTTGTCATTGGTATTCCTGGCTATGGTAATTAACTGCTCCCAAAGGAGCTTCCTATCAGCTAAAGTATTGCTAGCATATATTGCAGAAAATAACCAGGGAGTGTGGTTAGGTCTTACCTTTACCATAGCGTGGATTCCCTGAGGGGTGGTGGCTACTTCTTCTACGGCTACCAGAAGATCCTTCCACATGAACACTATTCCACACGAAGTTCCCATAGCTGGGGATTGGATAATCATATCAAAATCCAGAATTTTTGCCAGCCCCTGGTGATCAGTCATCTTGGTTTCTAACAGGATAAGCATTGCTGGCCTGTGCATTTTGACTATTTCAAGACAGTGCCGCTTGAATTCCGTGTTATTACCCCCCTTAACATTCCGTATGATGTAGTTCATCATTGGAGGTGTTGTTGGGGATTGTGAACCTTCATGAGGGTTCGATTGGCCTGGTATGTTGGGCACCAGAGGTGGAGGGGACATTCTCTTCAGATTTAGGATTGGGGTTAGGTTCTATAGTGGCTTTGGCGGTCCCTGAGTTTGGGCTGAGACTAGGGTCATTCCATATTTGGACATCATTTCGGGACATAGCACCACTATCACTTCTGTTGTGTCTAAGCTGAATTCGATTGACCTTACTGAGTTCATGATTGAATCGATCCTTGGTGGTAGGTAGCCCTGCTCCGTTTCCACTGTGGATCCTTCTTCTTGAGGATCTCCAGAGCTGTGGAGATTCCTTGGTGGATGTTCTGTAGTGGGGGAGAGGAAGAAGCCTTCTTTGGAGTGGATGGCTTGTGTTTCTATGGTAGTTTTAACTGGGTGAAGATAGGTTCCACTGATGGGTCTTCCTTCATCAGATCCGGGAAGAAGGGAAGGGTTTGGAAGCTTTGAAGTTGGTGGCTATTCAAGGCTTGGGGGTCGGTGATTGGGGCTGGGCTGTCGCTGCTGGCCATCGACTGCCATAGGAGTGGATCAACAATCGTCAATGCTTTGTTGAGAGCTTCCACCGTCACTCTTGCTAGGTGTGCTTGGTTTTTCACAATCAGTGTGATGGCTTTGTTGTCGATTGTGAAATCGTATGAAAGGCCCTGCCCCTGCAAGGCAACCTCCAGCAAGGAGGCTGGTTGGTGGTCCGCTGGTACTAGGTGGGTGGAGATGGTGGTGAGTGTATGTTCTTTTGCCATTTTTGGGTTTGTTTTCTTTACTACTTTGGGGAAAATATGGGTAAGGTTATTTGTATGATTCCCCAACATAAAACCCCCTAATGTCCCATCTGGGATAGCAGAAGAGTTGCCTTGTTTTGGGATTAGGGAATTGGGGTGCTCATTAATTGGGTGTCACACCTCATTTTTTACACACCTACCCCGGGGGATAAATGTATAAGGGAGTTTTTCCATTTTAAATGAAATTATCCGAAATGGGATTATTTATTCATTTTAGAGTCGCCACTAGGGAAAGGATTTGCTTTTGGTGTCCCAAGTCACCGGTTTAACTTGAATCCCAAATCGAGGAAAATTGTTGACTTCCCAATTGGAGTTTGCGAACCAAAAATTCTGAATAAGGAATTCTGTTGACCCGAGGGAAGGTGTTAGGCACCCCTGAATCTCGTGGTTCTAGCACGGTCGCTTAAATTATTATAAATGGCTAAAATCTGATTTTCGTACATGCTTCAACCTATAGTGCAATTTTAAGATTATTTACCGCTTTTAGTTAATTTTTACGAAAGTGAACGTCATTTAAAAACGTATTTTTGGATCACGTCACATGAAATGCACCCGGATCCTCGACACATTCTTATTCAACGTTTTTGGATTTAGATTTAGGTCGCATGAAATGCACACCCGTATTTAAGAAGGTAAAATTATTAAAAGCGCACCTAAAGCGACTAATGGGTTATTATCTTTGTGGAAGGCCGTGGAATTCGCTAAACGGCACACTCCGAATGCTAAGTATTTTTTAATTAAACAACTAGTGAGGGCCCCGCAATTTGTATATTTTTTTTTGTTTGGCGAGGCTCGTCTCACTTTATTATTTAAAGGCCAACCTAAAGCAAATTAAGATGTTCTATTTTTATGTTTGTCTCCAAAAGGACCCAAATAACTCGCATTTATATATTCGGGCCTCAAGTTCAAGTCCGAATTCAAACAAAAAGGAGGACCCTCTTTATTGGAACCCGCTACCTAACTCGAAAATCCAAATTTATATTGCAAATTAATACACCGCGCTCCTAATGTAATTTTTAAAAGGTTTTGAATTATAATAATTTCTTGGGCCTTAGAGGTTTAGCCCAGTTCTAATGCGTGCAACTGTGTTCATTACTTAACTACTATCAGTTCTGGGTTTCAGTACATGCCCAACTAGTGTACATGGGAGTTGGGGCAAGGGGGAATTGCTATGCCAAGCTTTAGGGCCAATAAGGCCCAAGCCATCAACGAATTGTGCTGAAGGGAAATTACGGGGTAGAGTTCCATTTGGCCCATTAACAATGAATAGAAATATGTGCTATATCAATCCAGTCCTACTAATATTTGAATAAACAGGTAATTAAACATGTTGAATTACAAATTTTGCTCATGTATCAATGCCTACTTAACTGAAATGTGAATTGGACCTAAACTACATAATCACTCCTAAAAAATTCCTATATCATTAACGACATATGTACGAACCTGAAGCAATTCAGAGCTAGACCTGGACTCAATTTCACAATTCACCTAATATTTAATAAATTACAGCTAACCTTGCGCTTGATCATTCATCTGTTTTAACATGATCCTGATTGATTATCATTTATACTAACACATGAAACATTTCTGAAATGACAAAGCAGCCTATATAACCTGTGAGATACTGTTTACTAACACTCATGTGATTAACCTCAAAGTACTATAATGACTTGTGAAATTAACATCAGCAATAAACAGGCTACAAATTTTAATCTCAATGCAAAACTAACACGACTCTCACAACCTCAAATTAGAAAGTTAATATTGTCCAATCCAATTATAACATTAACTACTAAAACTGGAATTAAACTAAGCTAACATAATATCACTCCAACAGAGATAGAATTTCCATTTCATTTCTCAGATCACATGTACATCACAATAGTTTAGAGCTTGTACCTGGAATTTGGACAAAGTAAAAGGGAAAATTGAGGTCAGCTTAGGCAGCAACAGTTTACAGCAGCAAAATAAACCAGTTTCAGGACCCAGCCAATATCACAGCACCCTCAGGAGAGTAACAGAGATCTAACAGCAACAATACGATCCAAATCTCACTAGTTCGACCTCAAATTTATCCAGAATTGAACTAGAGCTCAAAACTAACTTAAAACAAAGCAGTGTAACAATTTTTTGGATTTTTACTGGATTTTTGTCAGGAATTAAGAGTTAAAAGAAGGCTTGAGCTATAAGAATGCAAATTTTTGAACTTCCTTGGATTTTGAAGTTCAAATTTGAAATTTTTAACTTAAGAAAAGGGATTTTGTGAGGAAATTAAAGCTGGAATGTTTTTGGAAATTTTCAGAGGGTCTAAACTTGTTACTCAAGGTACTAGGGCTGCCTTTTATAGGCAAAGAAAAGGGTAGAATGTTCTGGAAAGTTTTACTCATTTTCCCCCCTTTTCTATTTTCAGAAATTGCATATTAATCCTAAAGTTGTGGCTTGTTGCCCAAGTTACTGCATTAAGAATGCATAAACTTACACTAAGGACCCCTTCTACAAGGCTCTAGGGTGTTCTTCTAACTATGAAATACCTATACTACCCTTGTTTGGGTTTTGAAATTACTGGTTCTTAACAAACCAGCCCATTTTGGATCCCTAAACTACCCTTGATTGCCCCCTAGAATTACCAACCAAACCCAACCCCATTTACCCTAGTTGAAATCCAACTATAGTTAACTAAAGAGTGATTTATTCAGCTATACCCAATCAGCTTAACTTAAAATTGAACTAATCAATACTAATTAACACTAACATTGAATTACCAACTAACAAACCAAAAAATTGAAACTACAACGAAATCATGAACTAAATTCAAGTCAATTCCAAGGAAATAAAAGTAGACAAAAAATCAAATTTAACTAACTAGATCATAGCAGAAACAATCTATTAAAAACTGAATCAAATTTAACTAACTAAATAGAACTAGGCACTGAAACAAATCGAAATATTATAAAACCTAAAATTATAACAGGACTAGAATCAATAGAAACAAATACAAATCCTAGCAACTGAAGCAGACATGGAAGAATAAGAACAAAAGAAAGATAAAAGATGAAATACCTCTGGTTTGGCTCATACTCGGATTTAGTCAGGCTTTTGGAGCTATTTGGACCAAAACCGTCTTTAATCATGTGTTTTCAATGAGAAAACACATGATTAAAGGCAGCTGTAGTGCCAAATCAAAGAAATCCCAACTTTGAAAAGTTAGGGTTCTTGGCCGGACTTTGATTTAAAATTCGACCAGCCTGGGAGTGATTCGAAGAAAACTATGACCAGATATGGAAAGAGGAGAATAAGGGGAAACTAGGGTGTTAATTTGGACAGATTTGGACGAAGTAACGTTTTGGTCGGAGAGTTTCGATTTAAGATTCGAAACGTTTGGCCGGAATTTGAGTGAAATTATATTGGGGGTTGGAGAGAGGAGAGTGAGGGGGTTCTATGGTGTATTTTTGGGCAGAAAATGAGCATCGTCGCCGGCGGACGGTGGTGTTACAGGAGACGGGGGGAGGGTACGAGGAAGATGTGGTTTGTCTAGGGCTAATGGGCAATTTCCAGACATTTTTATCTAATGTGAGGAAAATAACATGAGTCGTTTGATTACTGAGATGGATGGCTGGGATTGACTGAGCACTCACCTAATTCAAAACGACGTAGTATTTGTCTTATACTATGTCGTTTTGTTGGTCTTGGTAGGCATGGTCATTCAGACCGGGTGGGATGAATTTGGGCCGAATCTTTTGGGTATTTTGGCCTGAGCTGGGAGGGAATCCTTTTGGACTAGCACTTTTGGCCCAAATTGGGTAGACCAATTCTTTTTCTTTAATTTCTATTCTTTTCTTTGGTTTCGTTGGCTTTTCTTTTGTATTATTTTACTCCCTTCTCTCTTTTTTTTTTTTTTTTAATTTTTTTATTTTAATAAATGCAATATTAAAAATAGAGATCCAAATTAGCTCCAAAAATAAACCAATTAATTCCTAAATAAACTAATTCCTAATTAAAAAGCAAACTAAGGCAAAATTAAAAAAAAGAAATGGAAAGACTCATTTTTGTTGTTTTTTTCCTTTATTTTTGCATTATTGATTTTACTAATAAAAATTCCAAAATTGGAACTTTGATGCCATTTTGTATTTTGTATTTTACCCATTAAAACTCTCACATAAAATGAAAACAAAGCACAAAATCATGCAATTAATTCCTAAAAATTCAAATAATAAAAGAAAAATTCGAATTCTAATGAATTTATAGGAGTAATTTAAGCATGGCAAAAACCACGTGCTCACAACTGCCCCTTTTTGCTCGAAGACACGAAGGGTTTTCGGGCAAAGATAAATGAGCACCATGAAGGATTTTTGCCTTCTTAGCACTCCATGAGAAGCATTTTGAAAAACCGTCTTACCGAACCCTGCTTCAAAGGTTGCCTACATATTCTTAGCTATAAAGGAATCAGGTTAGTGTAGTTCTGGAAAGTTTGGTAGCTGGGACTACCAGGAGCTGTGATTTCACTGCTGTTGCTACTTCTACTGCTTGCTGACCACCTTATTATACCAAAAGGAAAGTCAAAGCTAAGCTAGCTATGCCTATCAATTATGAGTTACAAGATTCCTATTTATAATTCTCTTGAAACTTGATCTTGAGTCTTAGCTGATTTTGCTGTGGACTTCGATCTGAATCTTGATGCTCGCAAGTTGTAGGTGTTTACTTCATCATGCAGCACCAGGTCAAAAATAGGATCAGCGGAACTTGTGACTTCAATCAGGTTTTGAGCAATCCGCACCCTTACTTGCTTCACATTTGAGTTCATTTCTTTTTGTTCTTTTCTTCTTTTCTTGATTCTGGATTGAGACTCATTCCATTGGTCATCTCGCACCTTGTGTCTTGAGATCGACCTGCGTAAGATACCAAAACAAACAAACGAACAAATTTTTTCTACCCCAATTTTCACTAGGAAAATTTCGTGAGTTAGTTGTGACACATATCTAAGCAATCAAATCAGGATTATGTAGGGAGATCCTCGATTTTTTGGCCGGAATTTGGAAAGAAAAAGCTCATCGATTTTTTGGCCGGGAGATCCTCATTTTTTTGGCCGGGGTTTGGAAAGAAAAAACTCCTCGGTTTTTTGGCTGGGAGATCCTCAGTTTTTTGGCCGGGATTTGGAAAGAAAAAGCTCCTCGGTTTTTTGGCCAGGATTTGGAAAGAAAAGGCTCCTCGGTTTTTTGGCCGGGAGATCCTCGGTTTTTTGGCCGGAATTTGGAAAGAAAAAGCTCCTCGATTTTTTGGCCGGGAGATCCTCGGTTTTTTGGCTGGGATTTTGAAAGAAGAAGCTCCTCGGTGTTTTGGCCGGGAGATCCTCGGTTTTTTGGCTGGGATTTGGGAAAGAAAAATCTCCTCAGTTTTTTGGCCGGGAGATCCTCGATTTTTTGTCCGGGATTTGGAAAGAAAAAGCTCTTCGGTTTTTTGGCCGGGAGATCCTCGATTTTTTTGTCGGGATTTGGAAAGAAAAAGCTCTTCAGTTTTTTGGCCCGGAGATCCTCAATTTTTTGGCCGGGATTTGGAAAGAAAAAGCTCCTCGTTTTTTTGGCCGGGAGATCCTCGGTTTTTTGGCTGGGATTTGGTAAGAAAAAGCTCCTCGGTTTTTTGGCCGGGAGATCCATGGTTTTTTGGCTGAGATTTGGAAAGAAAAATCTCCTCGGTTTTTTAGCCGGGAGATCCTCGGTTTATTTGGCCGTGATTTGGAAAGAAAAAGCTCCTCGGTTTTTGGCCGGGAGATCCTCAGTTTTTTGGCCGGGATTTGGAAAGAAAAAGCTCCTATGCTACTATGATTTGTTTTTCTTTTGGGGTTTTCATTTTAATTTTTTTTTCTTCTTCTTCTTCTCTTTTCCTTCTTTTCTTCTTCTTTTTACATTTTCCTTTTTATTTAGCAACACACATGACAGAGTTTTGGGAAACTTCCTTTTTGGTCGCTTTCCTGCTGCAAAGCTGTTTCAGCGCTTGCGCATTTTTTTTCTTTTTGGGTTGCACCTGCTTCTTCCATAGTTGCTTTGAATGAAACCTGTTTTCAACAAAGAATAATTTATTAGTTTGAAACGGTGGTTGGTTTTGTGGCCTTGATCATCCCAATTGTTTGATCCCGGCCCCTTTTCCGTTGAGAACTTGCCGCTTGTTGGCCTTGAGGGTGAATCTCTTTTCAAACTGACCGGATTCAACTCTCAGGATTTCATCATGACTCGTCCGTGTGGGCTCTGGCCTTTTCACTTTGCCTTTGATTTTCCTTCTTTTGTAGTGTCTTTGCTTCGAAAGCATCAACCACTATGGTCAGATGGGATTGTCCTGACGCACTCGCTGAGGCTGGGCATTTTCTTTAACTCTGACTGGGCGGAGCCCGATAGAAACAATCCTGCCAGCTTTCTTTGTAATAGTTACGAAATCGGAGTTAAACCGAAAAGGATTCAAAGAAAAGTATGCAAAAGGCAAGCATATGAGTTTAAATAGAAGCGTCCCTTTCAGGGGGAAAGAAGGACTTATCTAGGGTGCATGCTGGCTTTAAATGAACATGACATGCTTCTTGGACTGGACGCCCAATCCACACAAACTTTCCAGCTTCTTGTGAACCCATTGATCCGCTTTTCAAAACCAGGGAACCTTGCCAGGACTTTTTTCGTGGTGAGATGTCTTCTTTTCGGCCGACAACGCCCTTTGCTGGTTTTCGTCAATCGACCTCTCTCATTTCTCTTCTCACCGTCGCCCGATAGTGCTCTTTGCGAGTTTTCACTAAGTGGACTCTCTCATTTTCATTTTCTCTACTTACCTTCGCCTTATGGTGCCCGAAGGTATAAGACTTTCTCATTTTATTTCTCTCACCTTGAATTATATCAGATTCCAACAATGATGTTTTTCACTTCCCTGCTTTTGCCAATTGATCGGAAGGACTTGGACAAGGTCTTTGGGTAAAAAGGATTTTGGGCGGAACTACAACTTTGGAACCATTTCGGCGAATTCAGAGCCGAACCATAATATCATCTGCCCCAATTTCAATTTTGGGGAAATTGGGATTTTGTTTTGGTGTGACTGAACCTCAGGGCGAGGCTGCCTACGTACCCTTTCGGGATCAAGTCAAACGTAGTTCAGGCTAATAATTTTGTTTTTGTTTTTGTTTTGTTTTTATTTTCTTTTCTTTTCTTTTTGTTTCTTCTCTTTCTCTTTTTTTTTTGGTACTTTTTGGTTACAAAAAGGGTAGCCAAAGAAGCGGAACCGACTCAAAGGATTTACGAAGGATTGATAGTGTTTGGGATAGCGGGAAGGAAAGCCTTCTTCATCTCAATTACACAAAAGCCATCACCGTAAGAGACCTAGACATAGTACCTTTTCACTGCATCTGCATTGACTGCTGTTTCAGGATCATTTCCTTCGATATATCCCAGATACAGTGCTCCCTTTGGGAGTATCTTTCGGATTATGTAGGGCCTTTCCAATTAGGAGCAAACTTTCCTTTCGCTTCCTGGTGATGAGGGAGAATGCGTCTGAGCACGAGTTGTCCCACTTCAAAATTCCTGGGACGCACTTTCTTGTTATAGGCGCGGTCCATTCTTTGTTGGTACAACTAACCGTGGCAAACTGCAGCCATCCATTTTTCATCAATTAATGACAACTGCTCTAGTCGGGTTTTGACCCACTCACTGTCATCAATTTCTACTTTAACAATTATGCGAAGCGAAGGGATTTCTACTTTTGCGGGTATGACTGCTTCAGTTCCGTAAACCAACAAGTACGGGGTCGCTTCGATTGATGTACACACTGTGGTGCGATACCCGAGTAATGCAAAAGGATGCTTTTCATGCCATTGACTAGAGCTTTGAATCATCTTTCTCAGAATCTTCTTGATGTTTTTATTTGCTGCTTCAACGGCACCATTGGCTTTTGGCCGATAAGGGGTGGAATTTCCATGTGTTATCTTGAATTGTTCACATACCTCTCCCATCAGACGACTATTCAAGTTTGCAGCATTGTCGGTAATGATAGTTGCAGGAATGCCAAAGCGGCAAATGAGATTGGAGTGCACAAAGTCTACCACGACTTTCTTGTTGACCGACCTGAGTGTGACGACTTCAATCCATTTTTTAAAGTAATCGATTGAATCCAATATGAATCTATGCCCATTCGAAGCTTTTGGCTCGATTGGCCCAATAACATCCATACCCCAAGCGACAAATGGCCAAGGTGCTAAAATCGGATGAAGTTCTATTTGAGGTGCATGAATCGAATCACCGTGTACCTGACATTGATGGAATTTCCGAACAAAGATGAAGAAATCCTTTTCCATGGTTATCCAGTAATACCCTGCTCATGATTTTCTTTGCCAAAACATAACCATTCATATGAGGTCCGCACACCCCTGCGTGCACTTCATGCATAATTCTTCCGGCTTCCTTAGCATCAACACATCTTAGCAAGTTGAGGTCCGGTGTCCTTTTATACAAAACATCACCGTTTAAGAAGAAATCACTCGCATTCCGTCTAATGGTTCTTTTTTGATCTCCAGTGGCTTGCTCGGGGTACTCTTGCGTTTTCAGAAACCTCTTGATATCATGATACCATGGCTGAGTGCTAGGTTCTACCTCGACCGCATTACAATACCCGTGCTTTTCTTTGATTTGAATTTCCAGGGGATCAATATGGGCATTGCCTGGGTAAGGCAGCATTGAAGCTAGAGTGGCGAGTGCATCAGCTAGTTCATTGTGACACCGAGGAATATACCTCAACTCTATTGACTTGAAGTGTTTAGTGAGATCTTCCACATGTTGTCGATAAGGAATGAGTTTAATATCTCGAGTCTCCCAATCTCCCTGTGCTTGCCGTATAATCAAATCAGAGTCCCCCATGATCAATAAATCTTCGACATCTTGGTCAATTGCCATATTGATGCCCATGATGCAGGCTTCGTACTCAGCCGTATTGTTTGTGCAGAAGAATCGGAGTCTAGCTGTAGCTGGGTAGTGCTGACCATTGGGTGATATCAAGATTGCCCCAATGCCTACACCTCTTGCATTTACTGCTCCGTCAAAGAACATTTTCCAAGCATGCGTATCCTCAGAGATGGCTACTACTGAATTTACCTCTTCATCTGGGAAGTTTGTGCTCAATGGTTGGTATTCTTCATCAATCGGGTTTTCTGCCAAATGATCTGCCAACGCCTGGGCTTTCATTGTCGTGCGAGTGAATTAGACTATGTCAAATTCAGTGAGCAAGATTTGCCATTTCGCCAGTCTCCCAGTGGGCATCGGTTTCTGGAATATGTATTTCAAAGGATCCAACCTGGTTATGAGGTAGGTGGTGTGGGCTTGAAGGTAATGTCTCAACTTTTGAGCGACCCACGTCAAGGAACATCATGTTCTCTCCAACAAAGTATATTTTGCCTCATAGCTGGTGAAATTCTTACTCAGATAGTAAATTTCCTGCTCTTTCTTGTCGGTTATATCGTGTTGCCCCAGAACGCAACCAAAAGAATTTTCCAACACCGTCAGATACAAGAAGAGAGGTCGCCCTGACTCAGGTGGGACCAACACCGGAGGATTTGATAGATATTCCTTGATCTTGTCGAAGGCCTCTTGACATTCAGATGTCCATTTAATTGCTGCATCTTTCTTCAACAGTTTGAATATGGGCTCGCAAGTGGTAGTCAATTAAGCAATGAACCGACTGATATAGTTTAGCCTGTCCAATAAGCTCATCACATCCTTCTTAGTTCTTGGAGGAGGTAGATATCGAATAGCCTTTATCTTTGTTGGATCTAACTCGATACCTCTCTTGCTGACTATAAAACCCAGGAGCTTGCCTGCTGGGACTCCGAAGGAACATTTGGCCGGATTCAGCTTCAAATCATACTTGCGCAGCCGTTCAAAGAACTTTCTCAAATCTCGGACATGGTCACTCTGAGTTCCGGACTTGATGATTACGTCATCCACATACACCTCTATCTCCTGGTGCATCATATCATGGAAAATGGCGGTCATGTCTCTCATGTAAGTTGCCCCGGCATTGTTCAGCCCAAATGGCATGACCCGATAGTAGTAGGTACCCCAATGTGTAGTGAAAGCTGTCTTTTCGGCATTTTCTTCATCAATCAACACCTGGTGATATCCTGCGTAACAATCCACGAAGGACTGTATTTCATGTTTGGCGCAGTTATCAACAAGGATGTGGATGTTAGGCAAAGGGAAATTATCTTTGGGGCTCGCCCTATTCAAATCTCGATAGTCCACACACACCCAGGTTTTCTCGTCTTTCTTTGGCACTGGAACCACATTGGCTAGCCATGTAGTATATCGGACCACTCGGATTACCCCCGCCTTCAGTTGTTTTGTGATTTCTTCTTTGATCTTATCACTGATATCAATTTTAAACTTTCTTTGCTTTTGTTGTACTAGAGGACATTCGGGGTAAATTGGCAATTTGTGCACCACTAGATCCACACTCAGTCCTGGCATGTCATCATACGACCAAGCAAACACATCTTTAAACTCAAACAGGAGTTGGATTATGGCATCTCGAGTTTTCTCATCTGTGTGAATGCTTATTTTGGTTTCCCTTATTTCTTCGGCAGTTCCCAAATTAACCGGTTCAGTGTCATTTAGATTTGGCTTAGGTTTGTTCTCAAATTGTTCCAATTCTCGGTTTATTTCCCTAAAAGCCTCTTCTTCATCATATTCCGGTTCTTGATTCATTATTTCACAGTTAGACAACGTGTTTGAGTCAGGGCATGAAGTCCGCAAGCATGTCATTTTATTTAAAGCCACATTATTATAACTGAAAAGGAAAAAAATGAAAAGGAAAAATAACAAAAATCAGAAAGAATAAAGTGAAAAATGGACGATGAGATATTGATTTCATTTCTTGGAATTTGGAAAGATAACAGGGTTTACATTCATGAATTTAAAAGACAAGAAACTGAAGAAACATCCGGGTTACAGCCTGAAATAACTCGAGATGCAGAAAAGGTGACAGGGCTAGTCTACCGGGACTCCCGCCTGATCGGGAATGGCGTAGCCTTCCAGTTTTGGAGTTTAGCATCCGGCCCCATGTAGAGCACCTCAGCAGTGCTAGTCCCTTCCCCTGGCTGAACCATAGTGGGTTCATAAAGTATTTGCCTCGTAGCCCCACAGATATCTTCTATTTCCTCAGCTGTGAACACCTCATCATCTTCTTCTTCGCCATACTTAGGCTTGACAAAGGTCTCATACAGATGTGGCAATGGTTACGGCAAAACCCATCCTTCTTTCTTTCTTTCTTTGGCCCATTTCTCATCATCTGGGGTAGGGTGGAAACCTATCCCGAAATACTTTTCTGCTGCGGGTAGAGTTACCGGCTCGGATATTCCTTGCAAAGCTTTTCCCAACCCTTTTCCTGGTTTGAAACCGTGTCTAATCATTTCTTTGGCCACCATTATCGAAGCATTAGATAGGAAAGGCTGGAGGCACGGATGCCCTTCCTCATACTGGTCAGCTACCACAATTTCAAAGGCTTGATAGATAATATGCTCACTTCCCTCCCTTGCTTCCAGGCATGGGATAGATGGGTCACGATATATGGACTGCTCACCTTCCCCGTGGACCACGATCTCCTGATCTTCACACTCAAATTTCACCATCTGGTGGAGGGTAGAGGGCACGACTCATGCAGCATGGATCCAAGGCCTTCCCAGAAGCAAATTGTAGGATGTATCCATGTCTAACACTTGGAAAGTTACCTTGAAATCCATTGGGCTTATGGTCAATATCAAATCAATTTCACCTATGGTATCCCTTTTAACACCATCGAAAGCTCTCACACAAACATTATTCGGATGAATCCTTCCCGTCCCTATTTCCATTCCTTGCAAAGTGGAGAGTGGGCAGATGTCAACCCCCGAGCCTCCGTCCACCATGACTCGTTTGACGTAGTAACCCTTATATTTGACAGTCAGGTGCAAAGCTTTATTGTGGGTAGCTCCCTCTAGAGCCAAATCATTTTTACTGAAAGAGAGTTGATTGACGGCAAAGAATCTTTCCGCCATCCTTTAAAGTTGTTCAACTGACGTCTCAATTGGCACGTATGCCTCATTCAAGGTTTTCATAAGGATCTTCTGGTGCTCGGCGGATTTGGTCACCAATGACAATACTGACACTTGCTCAGGACACTTCCTCAATTGGTCCATCGTTTCATAATCCGGCATTTTCATTTTCTTAAAGAAGGCCTCTTCTTCTTCGGTGCTTATCGGCTTCTTAGATAGAAAGCGCTTTCTTGTGGTGCTGTTGACCTCATGTACATTTGAATATTTTTCAGCAGGGCCCCATTCCTGGGAGTTCCCCCAAAATTTCCTTGCCTTTGTATGTGACCACTGTTTGTTGGTAGTTCCAAGGCACTGCAGAGGGGTCGGTCATGGGCTTCTGTGGTATGCATCCAATAACCACTGGCTCACTCAGCCGAGGCAGTTTAATTGTCCCACGCACCATATAGGCCCCTTTCGGCACATACATCTGTGTCCCCTTCTTCACCCCATACTTCCTTGGAGTGCTCACAACTAGTGGTTTCTCTTGGCGACCTTGCGGAACATAAAGAACACCGTGTTTAGGAGGCACCGGATCTGCTTTTGTCTCAATTTTCCTTTCAGACTCAATTTTGACAGCTTTATTCTTCTTCTCCCCTTTTTCCTGCTTCGACATTGGCGATAACAATTATGGCTTTCAGGGCCAGATCAAAGTCTCGGTCTTTACATATCATACCGATTACCAGCCCGTTTTTGTGAGCGGGCAAAGGGTTATTGGTGACATTCGGGACTTCTTCATCCCTCAACACTATTTTCCCTTGTTCGATCAAATCTTCCACAACTTTTTTCAATGTCCAGCAGTTGTCAGTATTGTGCCCTTCAGATCCTGAATGATAGGCACAATGGACACCCCGTTGATAGGCTGGAGATTCCGGGTTCGGCCTCTTTTGGGGAATAGGCTGTAAAAGGTTCATCTGGACGAGCTTCGGGAACAAACTGGAGTATGGTTCACCAATCGGGGTAAATTTTGGTCGTCTAAGTGGTTCCCGAGGGCGAAAATTATTTTGTGGTAGTCGGGGATTATATTGGTTTTGGTAAGGAGGTTGGTTTCTTTGGAATGGAGGTGGGTTTCGATTAGCTTGTGGTTGCGGTCAGCCGAAAGGTTGAGCATTCATTACCGCATAAGGTGGAGGAGCATAAGTCATATCTGTGTGAGGGTAATAGTGCTGAGGGGCTCTTTCTGCAAACACCGGTCTAGGAGCCCGGTACCTTCTTCCTCCCGACGCTGCTATCACTGTTTCATCTTTCTTTTTTCCCTTGCCATTCCTCCAGAACCGCCTTGGATGGCTTGGCATGTTGTTCTTATGGCCGACTGGTTCACGATTCTGCCCGTTTTTAGCCCATTCTCTACCATCTCTCCGATTTTTATCGTCTCTGCGAAAGGCTTACCCATGACGAGCATCATATTTTGAAAGTAGTCTGCTTCTTGGGCCTGCAGGAAAAAAGTGACCATCTCCACCTCATCCATTGGAGGCTTCACCCTTGACGCCTGTTCGCGCCACTTAATTGCATATTCGCGGAAATTCTCTGAGGGCTTTTTCTTTAGATTCGCCAAAGAATTCATGTCTGGCGCAATGTCTATATTGTACTGAAATTGTCAAATAAAGTCTCAGGCCAGATCAACCCATATATGCCAACGTGAGACATCCTGATCTATATACCACTCTGAAGTGATACCAATCAGGCTTTCCCCAAAATATGCCATCAATAATTCTTCTTTGCCACCGGCACCCCGTAACTGATTGCAATATTTCTTTAGGTGAGCAATGGGGTCACCGTGCCCGTCGTACTTTTCAAATTTCGGTGTTTTGAACCCTGACGGCAAGTGTACATGCAGGAACATACATAGGTCTGTATAGGAGACGCTCTTCTGCCGCTCATGCCTTGCATGTTTTTCAAGCTTTGCTCGAGGCTTCTCATTCTCTTTGCCATCTCATCTTGCTCTGGGGCCTTTGGGGTCTTGTCCTGCCCCGGCGTAAGCTCATATGGTGGTTGAGAATAGGTGTATTAAGGATAATGAGGAGGTTCAGCCTGAAAGACGGGATTCTGGAATGTGAAGACCGAGAGGTCAACATAATGCTTTGGTAGTGATGGTTGGGTTGTTGCAGAGGATGGTGAAGCTGTGAAGATATTGGGAGCAATCCCAGACGGGAACACTTGAGGGTGAGCCTCAGAGGGTGTTCCGAAGAAGTTCGCAGTCATAGCATGTTGCCCCAGAGGAATATTTGGGCGGCTGATAGGGATATTGGTAACCCCTCCAGATCGAAGGAATAACTTCGGGAATCCGGGGACAGTGCCTGGAGGTTCCTTTCCTTTATTGTAAGCATCCCATATTTCTATCAATCGCAGGCGCAACATTCGATTTTCTTCGGCTGTATATAATTCAGAGGCCGGGACCAGAGATTAGGCTGTCTTCGGGTATGGGGAGTGCAGGTAGAGTCATTTCAGATGACATTTCTGTATTTCCTTTGGATCTGGTGAAGTATCGATGCGAGGCCAGCTTACCACAAACCAACCACTGTTTCTAAAATGCTCAGCTTGAATTTGACAGCAATAACGGTTAGTGTGAACAAATAACAGATAGGTAACTGCACAACGGAGTGTGATGCACCTATACAGTTAAATGAATATCTACATGTTTGCTTCGGTTGCATGCGTCATCCCGGCTTTTCTTTTGTTCCCTTCGCTTTTCTTTCTCTTTTTGTTTTATTTTCTCTCATTTTCTTTTCCTTCTTCTCTCTTTATTTCATTTTCTGCTCTTTTCTTTTCCTTGGCCATGGTTTTTCTTTCAATGCCTTATTTTCTTCTTTTGCATTTCTTTTTTCTCTCTTTTTTTTCTTTCATTTATTTCCCTCGCGTTTCTCTTTTTCTCTTTTTCTTAGGATTACGGTCGAATCTTATGTAGATTGCCAACGTATCATGACCCCGCATGAATCAGACCAAGCGTAGTTCTCGCAAATAAATGCAAAAGTAAGAAAACAATTTTTGGGAATTTTCAATTTTTCATTAATAACAACTGCGATTACAAAAGCTAATAGACTATTTGTTTTTCTTTTCTTGAAAAAAGAGAATAACAAAAACGGACTCAAAAGCAAAATACAGACTCGATTAACTAAGAATACATCAAATCTTCAAATCCTGGGGCCCGCGGAGTATCGTTCGCCATCGCCGCGGGCCTGCGTGCAAGACCCCTTTGCAACTGATCTTAATCATTCATGACCTGGTGAACAAATATCATCACTGAGGCAAAGGACGTGGTACGGCCTATTCGCTCACCGGCCTGACACTTCATGACAATATAGCGGGCAATGTTTCTGATCCATTCCCTGATTCGGCCCTTTTCTTGGGGGAGTCGGCTTATTTGTTGGGTACGAGCTTCTAGCACATGAGAGTCCTGGAAGTGCAGGTCTTGTAGCAATTTTATTTCTTTTTCCATATCGGCAATTAACCCATAGCACTGGTCTCTCTCGGCTTGGGATTCTTTATCCCGCTGGGCTGTCTTTTCTTCCATAGTATTCATTTTTCTCTTCATTTTGGAAATGGTCCCCTCGTAGATTCTCCTCTTTTGTTGCACAAATTGGGCTCTTTCTTCAGTCTTCTTGGCCCACTATGCCCGAAGCCTTGCCATGTTTCCCTCGGATTTTTCTAATTCTTCTTGGCAGTCCGAGATTTGTCTCTATAACCGTTTGATCAACCTTTCATCAGATAGACTTCTTTCTTGGTTTTTGGCATCTATTTTCATTTGCTTAATTTGGGCTTTGAGTGCTTCATTATCCTGAGCTAATTTCTTTTTTATCACCCTCGTCGGCTGCAACCTGTATACTCTTATCGAATTGGAGGTCCCGGACCTGCTGCTCCAACTGTCCTATTCTAGCTCGGTACTCCTTTTCCTTGGCTTGCCAATCCCATTGCACCTGGACCCCATCAGTGAATCGTTGCACGTGTGGCCTTTTAGCGGATCTCTTTGGGATTTGAAACCTTTTGCCAAACCATGTAAGATACTTGGGATCTACCTCGCCTCTAGCTTGGTTCTGTATTATGGTTTTAGGCTCGAGGAACCGGCACTTATTCCATATCTTTCGGATTCTGCCTTCAGGAAATGCAGCCTTCGGGCCTAACTCAATGACTTGCTCACTCAGGTCTTCATCATTGTGCACTGTCTGGAATCTTCCAAGTTATTGAAAAACCCGGTAAGGAGCATAAGGATGTATGCTTCGAATACCCATCAAAAGAATATAGGGGACCTCTGCTGATGTGTGTACAGCTTCAGTAGCAGGAAGCCACCCATAAGCCCAATCAACTTTATTTGCGGTCAGGGATCTTAAGCATGACGACCATGCCTCAGTACCTTTAGGGAACTCAACACCTGTCACCCGGGTCCCAAATTCTGAAATACAACTCAACCCGGTTAAACCGTAGTTCATATAGCCTGTGCAGTGACAGAGATGTTCTTGCATCCACAGCTGTAAGAGCAAATTGCAACCTTGAAAGAATTTCCTGCCTTCCCGACATTTGGTTAAAGCTCGGTACATTTCTGCTATGATCAGAGGAACCACTGTGCTAGTAGGTTTTTTCATGGCAACATCTAGCATCCCTACCAGGCCGAGGTCTATGTGACCATCTTCTCTCGGACAACCCACCACTCACAGAAAGGCTACCATGAAAGCTAATCCTCGCCGGGATTCCCATTTATCTTTATTTTCGGCATGTGTCAAGCCGGTGTTGGGCTCCTCGAAACCTTTTGGGTTACCATACCGGTGATATAAGAAATGCAATGTACAACACCCTTCCGCCAGATGCGGGTCTTGAATATCCCGGCTGATGTTCAACAGATCCAAGAACCTATGAAGGGTTACCGATCGTCGGGCCAATTGGTATCTACCTCGGAGGTTCCCGTTGAGACCCGCGTATACCGCAATCTCTTCTAATGTAGGTGTGAGTTCAAAATCTGAAAATCGGAATACGTTACGGGACGGGTCCCAAAATGGTATTAATGCCTCAACAATATCTTTCCTCGGTTTGATGTTCAATAAATCCACTAGGCCGCCCAAAATTTTTACTACGGTATCTCTGCTTCCTTTTCCTAGATCATGCCACCACATATGAAGTTTCAAGGGGATCTCGCTCAGGACTGAGAAGGTTTCGATGTTACTTGAAGTCATCCTGCATATTTATTTAGGGGAATTTAATGATTTATTTTGAAAAAATGGCTATTTTTGCAAAAAAATTATTTATTTAGAAGACAAGGATGTGGTTATGCAAATACGGCCTTTCAGCACTTCTGGGAAGAAGATTTTAAGGCTCTGCCCGCAAACCATTTAAAATGACTCGAGGTGGCTGTTCTTGCAAAAACAGCCTTCTTGCGTCCTTTTGGGGACATTCGGCTTATTTTAAACAAGAATGACATCACCCGACTTGTTTCTGACAAAAATTAAAATTTTGGTATTTTGGCTATTTTTTGCAAAAGGGAGGTTGGACCCGATAAGGATTGCCTACGTATCTCACATCCGGTTAGAATCAAACCAGTGTAGTTCGGGTAGATTTGCCAAAATCAAAACCATTTTTGAACAACGATTTTCTTTCTATTTTTCAAACATTTTTCTCTTTTTTCTTTGTTGTTTTTCATTTTTCAAAAATCCGGCAGCATTTTGGTACTATTTGGGCATTGGAGTTTTCAAAACAAATGGTTACCCTCACTTAGTCCTAACACTGCTATATATTTTTTTTTCGTTTTCACTCATTATATACAAGCCGGTCAACATGCAAAACCGAGAAAATAAATGCGCAAGTAGCACGTAAGATGCATCAGGATGGTCAATTCATTTCAGGTCACCTGTCCTAGACGGACCCAACCCCTGTGTTGAGTCCCCTAAGTCAAATGCACATGATGCAAACAAACGTCCTACTAGGCATCCGGTATGAGTTTTTGTTCTTCTAGGTTTAAACCCTAGATTTATTGGTCTAGACCTGGATTACCCGAGTGGACAACTCGAGCCGGGGGGAGGCAGCGTACCGGGGATACAGAAGCTTCGCCGGCTTAACAACTTATCCAAACCTTGTTCTAATTTGGGAAAGACTCTAAACAGAAGAGAAGCTATACGAAATGCACCCTTCTCCATGATGTAGAAGACTCAGAAAGAGGAAGGGATTCGCGACAGTTTATATATACTATTTCAACAAATATCAAAGCGGTAAAACATTTATCACGTATAGCATGGAACATGTAGAAAAATCAGATAAAGCCAAATATAACAATTATAGTAAGCTCGAATTCTTGAACCCTGAACCGAAATTATGGGTTCGTGTCCCCAGCAGAGTCGCCAGAGCTGTCACACCTCCTTTTTTACACACTTACCCCGGGGGATAAATGTATAAGGGAATTTTTCCATTTTAAGTGACATTATTCGATATGGGATTATTTATTCATTTTAGAGTCGCTACTTGGGAAAGGATTGGCTTTTGGTGTCCCAAATCACCGGTTTAACTTGAATCCCAAATCGAGGAAAATTGTCGACTTCCCAATTGGAGTCTGCGAACCAGAAATCCTGAATAAGGAATTCTGTTGACCCGAGGGAAGGTGTTAGGCACCCCCGGATCCTGTGGTTCTAGCACGGTCTCTTAAATTATTATAAATGGCTAAAATCTAATTTTTGTACATTCTTCAACCTATAGTGCAATTTTAAGATTATTTACCGTTTTTAGTTAATTTTTACGAAAGTGAACGTCGTTTAAAAACGTGTTTTTGGATCACGTCATATGAAATGCACCCGGATCCTCGACACATTCTTATTCAGCATTTTTGGATTTGGATTTGGGTCGCATAAAATGCACACCCGTATTTAAGAAGGTAAAATTATTAAAAGCACACCTAAAGCGACTAATGAGTTATTATCTTTGCGGAAGGCCGTGGAATTCGTTAAACCACACACTCCGAATTCTAAGTATTTTTTAATTAAGCAATTAGTGAGGGCCCCGCAATTTGTATATTTTTTTTTGTTTGGCGAGGCTCGTCTCACTTTATTATTTAAAGGCCAACCTAAAGCAAATTAAGATGTTCTTTTTTTATGTTTGTCTCTAAAAGGCCCAATTAACTCGCATTTATATATTTGGGCCTCAAGTTCAAGTCCGAATTCAAATAAAAGGGAGGACCCTCTTAGTTTGAACCCGCTACCTAACTCGAAAACACAAATTTATATTGCAAATTAATACCCCGCGTTCCTAATATAATTTTTAAAGGGTTTTGACTTATAATAATTTCTTGGGCCTTAGAGGTTTAGCTCGGTTTTGATGTGTGCAGTTGTGTTCATTACTTAACTACTATCAGTTATGGGCTTCAGTACAGGCCCAACTAGTGTACAGGGGAACTGGGGCAAGGGGGAATTGCTAGGCCAAGCTTTAGGGCCAATAAGGCCCAAGCCATCAACGAATTGTGCTGAAGGGAAATTACTGGGTAGAGTTCCATTTGGCCCATTAACAATGAATAGAAATATGTGCTATATCAATCCAGTCCGACTAATATTTGATAAACAGGTAATTAAACATGTTGAATTACAAATTTTGCTCATGTTTCAATGCCTACTTAACTGAAACGTGACTTGGCCCTAAACTACATAATCACTCCTATAAAATTCCTATATCATTAACGACATACGTACGAACCTGAAGCAATTCAGAGCTGGACCTGGACTCAATTTTACAATTCAACTAATATTTAATAAATTACAGCTAACCTTACGCTTGATCATTCATCTATTTTAACATAATCCTGATTGTTTATCATTTATACTAACAAATGAAACATCTTTGAAATTACAAAGCAGCCTATATAACCTGTGAGATACTATTTACTAACACTCATGTGATTAACTTCAAAGTCCTATAATGATTTTTGAAATTAACATCAGCAATAAACCGTCTATAAATTGTAATCTCAATGCAAAAGTAACACGTCTCTCACCACCTCAAATTAGAAAGTTAATATAGTCCAGTCCAATTACAACATTAACTACTAAAACTGGAATTAAACTAAGCTAACATAATATCACTCCAACAGAGATAGAATTTCCATTTCATTTCTCAGATCACGTGTACATCACCATAGTTTAGAGCTTGTACCTGGAATTTGGACAAAGTAAAAGGGAAAATTGAGGTCAGCTTAGGCAGCAACAGTTTACAGCAGCAAAATAAACCAGTTTCAGGACCCAGCCAATATCACAGCACCCTCAGGAGAGTATCAAAGATCTAACAGCAACAACACAGTCCAAATCTCACTAGTTCGACCTCAAATCTATCCAGAATTGAACTAGAGCTCAAAATTAACTTAAAACAAAGCAATGTAACAATTTTTTGGATTTTTACTGCACTTTTGTATGTTTTTGAATTTTTGTCAGGAATTAAGAGTTAAAAGAAGACTTGAGCTATAAGAATGCAGATTTTTGAACTTCCTTGCATTTTGAAGTTCAAATTTGAAATTTTGAACTTAAGAAAAGGGATTTTGGGAGGAAATTAAAGCTGGAATGTTTTTGGGAGTTTTTAGAGGGTCTAAAATTGTTACTCAAGGTACTAGGGCTGCCTTTTATAGGCAAAGAAAGGGGCAGAATATTCTGGAAAGTTTTACTCATTTTTCCCCTTTTTCTATTTTCAGAAATTGAATATTAATCCTAAAGTTGTGGCTTGTTGCCCAAGTTACTGCATTAAGAATGCATAAACTTACATTAAGGCCCCCTTCTAGAAGGCCCTAGGGTGTTCTTCTAACTATGAAATACCTATACTACCCTTGTTTGGGTTCTGAAATTACTGGTCCTTAACAAACCAGCCCATTTTGGATGCCTAAACTACCCTTGATTGCCCCCTAGAATTACCAACCAAACCCAACCCCATTTACTCTAGTTGAAATCCAACTATAGTTAACTAAAGAGTGATTTATTCAGCTATACCCAATCATCTTAACTTAAAATTGAACTAATCAATACTAATTAACACTAACATTGAATTAACAACTAATAAACCAAAAAATTGAAACTACAACGAAATCATGAACTGAATTCAAGTCAATTCCAAGGAAACAAAAGTAGAAAAAAAATCAAATTTAACTAACTAGATCATAGCAGAAACAATCTATTAAAACCTGAATCGAATTTAACTAACTAAATAGAACTAGACACTGAAACAAATCAAAATATAATAAAACCTAAAATTATAACAGGACTAGAATCAATAGAAACAAATACAAATCCTAGCAACTGAAGCAGACATGGAAGAATAAGAACAAAAGAAAGATAAAAGATGAAATACCTCTGGTTTGGCTCAGAATCGGATTTAGTCAGGCTTTTGGAGCTATTTGGACCAAAACCATCTTTAATCATGTATTTTCAATGAGAAAGCACATGATTAAAGGCAGTTGTAGTGCCAAATCAAAGAAATCCCGACTTTGAAAAGTTAGGGTTCTTGGCCGGACTTTGATTTAAAATTCGACGGGCCTGGGAGTGATTCGAAGAAAACTATGACCAGATATGGAAAGAGGAGAGTAAGGGGAAACTAGGGTGTTAATTTGGACGAAGTAACGTTTTGGCCGGAGAGTTTCGATTGAAGATTCGAAACGTTTGGCCGGGATTTGAGTGAAATTATATTGGGGGTTAGAGAGAGAGGAGAGTGGGGGGGTTCTATGGTGTATTTTTGGGCGGAAAAGGAGCATCGCCGCTGGCGGAGGCGATTTTCGGCCGGCGGTGTTACAGGAGACGGGGAGAGGGTACGAGGAAGATGGGGTTTGTCTAGGGTTAATGGGCAATTTCCAGACATTTTTATCTAACGTGAGGAAATAACATGAGCCGTTAGATTACGGAGATGGATGGCTGGGTTTGACTGAGCACACACCTAATTCAAAACGACGTAGTATTTGTCTAATACTACGTCGTTTTGTTGGTCTTGGTGGGCATGGTCATTCGGACCGGGTGGGTTGAATTTGGGCCGAATCTTTTGGGTATTTTGGCCTGAGCTGGGAGGGAATCCGTTTGGACCAACACTTTTGGCCCAAATTGGGTAGACCAATTCTTTTTCTTTAATTCCTATTCTTTTTATTTGGTTTTTCCTTGGCTTTTCTTTTGTATTATTTTACTCCCTTCTCCTTTTTTTTTTTTTGTAATTTTCTAATTTTATTAAATGCAATATTAAAAATAGGGATCCAAATTAGCTCTAAAAATAAACCAATTAATTCCTAAACAAACTAATTCCTAATTAAAAAGCAAACTAAGGCAAAATTAAAAAAAAGAAATGGAAAGACTCATTTTTGTTGTTTTTTTCCTTTATTTTTGCATTATTGATTTTACTAATAAAAATGTCAAAATTGAAACTTTGGTGCCATTTTGTATTTTGAATTTTACCCATTAAAACGCACACATAAAATGCAAACAAAGCACAAAATCATGTAATTAATTCCTAAAAATTTAAATAATAAAAGAAAAATTCGAATTCTAATAAATTTATAGAAGTAATTTAAGCGTGGCAAAAAACACGTGCTCACATTGGAAATGTAACGGAGGTGACCTTTGGGGTCTTTTCGGTTGAAGAGGGAGGGGATTGCACTCGATTGCCATGACTGTCTTTTGGGATTTCTCCATTAGAGGGAGAAGCAGTAGCTGTGGTAGGGGTAGAGTAGGTAGTGATGATTGATTTGGGTTCTTTGCCGGTGGAGTCTGTGATTTCTTGGGCCTTGGAGTGGGTGGGGCCTGCACCTTTAGGCACGTTGCCTTGTGGGATGACTGGGGCTTTGATACTTGGGCTTGGGTCTGGGTGGGACCTGGGCTGTTGGTCTGAAAAAGTGGGGTCGTCTGAGTCCAAAACACAATGGACTAAAAGTATAACTAGCTATAGAAGTTTATTGTCTCTATGAATTTGTGGTATATCATTTTATAATAAATAGTTGTAAATACTAATACAACTATTCCCACGTTTTTTAATAACTTGAATAAAAAAATCTTTTAGATTTAACATTTGTTGTAAATTATTTATTGTGACTAAAATATAACTACAGTAACTTCAAACGTAATTAGCTATGAATTTTATTATTAAAAAAATTGTACTTGTTAAATCAGTAATTACTACAAATGTTTTATAACTTGAAACAAAAATATTTATTTAGCAATAATATAATATTTCAAGTAACTTTTTATGGTTAAAAGGTTATTATTGCTACAATAATTTTATACATGTGGCAAAAACTTATTTTTAACTATAAAATTGGATTGTTACAATAAATTTGTAATTATTAAGTCACTTATTGTTTCAAGTGCTTTTTTGTAGCTATAAGGTTACTATTGCTACAGTAACTTTAAACGCGTGGCAACAACTCATTATTTGCTATAAAATTGGACCCTATCATTAAATTTGTAGCTATTAAGTCACTTATTGCTACATATTTTAATAACTTGAAACAAAAAGATCTATTCAGCTATAATATTTTGTTTCAAGAACTTTTTTGTGGCTATAAGGTTATTATTGCTACAATAACTTTAAATACGTGGCAAAAAATATACAATTAGCTACAAAGTTTTATTGTAGCAATAAATTTGTAGCTATTTGGATAATTATTTCTACGGCAGTTCGAAACTATAGCAAAAATAAAGAATTAGCAATCCCAAGTTAATTTTGTAGCTAATAAATTTTACGAAATTATAAATAGCTATAAAACTTTAATTTTTGTAGCAATTTTAAGGTATTAGCCACGACTTTCATAATTATAGCTGAGAATTTGTAGCTATAGGTGAATAATGTTGTAGTGATTAGAACCGGTCTTTAGGATTCAAACTTAACACCAGGCTAATTAGTTACTTCGTCACATTTGATTTGATCGTTTTATCTACTTTTAATTCAATTACTTATTGTTCTTTGATCATTCGTGATAAATTAAATCACGTATCCTGCAAATCGCGCACAAATTTAATTATTTTTCGTTTTAAGGGTAAACAGTTTGGCATCCACCATGTGGCTAAGGATAATACAGGTGATTTAATATGAATCTTTATAACACACCATATTTTACACTTGTTCTTCGAAGTTTGATTTCAGGACTATTCAATATGTCGAACTCCCAATCTGCTCACTTAAGTGTCGACGTCCAATCAGGGCACCACGATGAAAATAACAATGTGGTGCCAAGCAACAACGTATCCCTTGTTGACCCTAATGGAGTTTCGATCACTGACCCAATTGATGCCTATTCATAGGTTGCTATCAACATCAACTTACCAACTGATCCCGATAATAAAATTCACAGGGTACCTCAGTCATCGGCTCGCGAGGCACCCGAAGGGGGAGGTGATGAAGTTAGCTTATGTTTGGTTTTTGAGATGTTGCAAGCTAAGCACGTTGCCATAGCACAAATGTAGAATCAAAATCAGGCACACAACGTGGCTGAACACAAATGGGTAGGAGAAGACACTCGAAGGGAAGAACTGATCGTCATAAAACCCGACGGGTCAGGACCCAGGGAAGCTTTCGAGGTGCTGAAAATGCTCGAGGCACTGACAATGCAAGTGGAATTCGGCTAAAAGAAGATAGAGGCGAACGAAAAGAAAGTTGTGACGACCCAAAGGGGTCATCACCTGTGTTCTCCCTTTTTCCGTGCTTTCGAGGTCTTGAAAACCTCACTTTTAGTCACCTCAATTTGCGTGTGCAGTCCGGGCCGGAAATCTTAAGTACGAATTCTGTGTGAAAAATGACGAATTTTGATATTAATATGATTAAAGTTAACTTTGGTCAATATTTTGGGTAAACGCACCCGGACCCGTGATTGGACGGTCCTGGAGGGTTCGTAGAAAAATATGGGACTCGGGCGTATGCCTAGAATCAAAATCCGAGGTCCCGAGCCCAAAAAATAAATTTTTAAAAGAAATTATTTTTCTCAAATTAATAAGGAAATTGAAAATAAAATTTGATTAGAAGACTGTGGTATTGGGCTCGTATTTTGGTTCCGACGCCCGGTACAAGTCTTATATATGATTTAAGCGCTTTTTATAAAATTTAATTGAAATCGGACGTCATTTGACGTGTTTCTGACCTAAATATCTAGAAATAAAAGTTTATGAAGTTTGAAGAAAAGGTGATGATTTTGAGGTTTGATTCCTCGTTTATGATGTTATTTTGGCAATTTGATCGCACGGTTAAGTTTGTAGGATGTTGTTGAGTTAGTGTGTGTGTTTAGCTAGGATCCCCAAGGGCTCGGGAGTGTTTCGGAGTGTTTCCGAACTTAGGAAAGTTGCAGAAATGGTCAGTTATGATATCTGGTATGTTGTTCTATGCGATCGCATAGGAGCTTCCGCGATCGCATAGTGTAAATCTTGAGTTGCCCAGTTTTTGTTCTATGCGATCACGTACTAGACTCTGCAATCGTGTACCTCAGCCAATTCCTTCTATGCGATCGCACCCTTCCCTCAGCGATCGCAATGTACAAAACCCAGCCTCCATCTTAACCTTCTATGCGATCGCATTCACCAGCCCGTGATCGCAGTGCCAGCCAGCCTTACCCTATGCGATCGCAATCTCTCTTCCGTGATCGCTGTGAGCACGTGATTTTTGCCCTATATATGAGTTATTCCCATAAAATTCAAACAAAAGATTTTTCCTTATTTTACAATTTTTGTGAATTTTGTGTTAATGTATTGACTGTTATTTGTGCATGTTAAGTCATATAAAAAAAATATAAAAATATGGATTTGCATTTAGGAATTTAATCTCATGTTTTAGTATTAAGTATGTATTAATTCATTTTAGAATAATTTAAAGAAAATTATAAAATAATAATATTAGGCCATTTTAATTGATAATTATTGCAAATTTAATTGATAATTGATTTTGAATAATTTTAGAAGTAATAGTTTAATTAGGTTTTGTTTTAATTTATACAAAAATCAGAAAAATACAAAGTACAAAATACAAAAATAAAAATAAACAATAGCAATTTAAATAAAAGAAGTGAGAAGAAAACAATTGAAATAAAGAACAAAGAAAGACTTCCCAAATTGGGCCAATTGCAACCCATGTCATATGACCCAAACCAATCTACCCGTCCAAGCCCAGATTAATTCCCAACCCAGTCCAGCCCTAGCTTACCCAAAACGACGTTGTTTTGACGTTATTAAATCCCAGCCATCAATTACCCTCATCAAACGGTCCATATGAGTTATATCATTTAACATAGATATAACAAATATTACAAGAAAAAAACCCTAGGCATTATACCCTTCCCCATACACCCCTGTGATTTCACTCCATGCCCCGCCACAGACCACCATCCACCGCTCGCCGGAATTCGCCCCACGACGGCGGACGGCGTCCAATGGCGCCCAAACTCACGCCATCTCCTCTCTTTCATCTCCTCGTTTCAAACCCTCCACCAGTTTTCTTCAAAGATCGACCAAACACCTTAAATTCCCCAAACCCTAGGCATCGCCACCACCGCCTACGGCGGCGCCGCCACCCAAACTCTGCCAAACTCATACCCCGTATTCCCTTCATGTTCCTTTACATGAATCCTCAGATTGCTGTTCCCGTATCCGTTCAGAGTGTCCAATTTTGGATCAAGGTCTTGAAGATTTTGGACCCTTTTTGGGTTTTCAAAAGTTCAAGTTGATGACGAGGGTCCAAATAATACATAACCATAACGAAGATTAAAAGCCATCGGATTAAAGGGCAAAAATCAGTAAGTGTCTTACTATTTCCTTTTCTTTTTAAACCTGTGGTTAATTCGTT
>MU670341.1:73735-98073 GCA_026770625.1 Nicotiana glauca
ACATATAACCAGGTTTTGAACATAGAATAGGAACGTTTATTTGCATCATGTATGACTTAGGGGACTCAACACAGGGGTTGGGTCCGTCTAGGATAGGTAACCAAATATGAAAAGACCACCATGATACATTTTACGTGTTGCATTTATTTGTCTCGGGCCTGCATGCTGACCGGTTTAAAAAAGAAAATTTTTTGTGAAATTGAGAAAAAAAGAAAAAGAGAAAAATAATAGTAATTATTTAGAAAAACTGATACCCAAATACTGTCGAAACTCTGTCGAAATTTTTTAAAAAAAAGGGGGTTGAAAAATGGAAAGGTTTTGGTCTTTAATAATTCGTTTTACTAAAGCAAAGGAAAAATATAAAAGAGTTTTTATTTTGGGTTGTTAAAAATAAATAAATAAAAATCGTTATTTTGTCTTGTTTTCAAAAAATTAAAAAAATATATAGTTTGTTTTGCTAATAAAAATGAAATTTTTTGCTTTAAAATAGTTTTGTTATTTGATTTTGCCAAGAATAGAAATGAAAAAAAATGGTCTGTTTTAAAATAGTTCGCCCGAACTACGCTGGTTTAATTCTCACCATGTGTGAGATACGTAGGCAACCCTTTATGGGTCCAACCACACCTTTTTGCAAAAATAGCCGAAAAATGTCAAAATTTTGATCTTGTTATAAATAAGGCGGGTGATGCTATTCTTGTTTAAAATAAGCCGAATGTCTCTCAAAAGGACGCCGGAAGGCCGTTTTTGCAAGAATAGCCACCTTGAGTCACTTTGAATAATTTGCGGGCACAGCCTTGAAATATCCCTTGCAAAAATATTAAAAGGCCGTATCCGCAAAATCAAGTTTGGGTCATCTATCAACTTTACAAAAAATAACCACTCTGTAAAATAAGCCATCACATGGCCAGTTGTTGTTAAAAAATAGTCTCAGTTGATATTGAAGCCTTCTCAGTCCTGCGTTGGCCCGTGGCGATGCTGAGTGATGCCCCACGGGTCCCAGGATGAGAAATTTTGATTTAGCTTAAATTATCGAGTTTGTAGTTTCTTAAACAAAAATTTTACAAAAAAATAGCCACTTTGTCAAATAAGCCATTACATGGCCAGTTTTCGTAAAATAGTCGCATGACATTGAAACCTTCTCAGTCTTGCGGAAGCCTGTGGTGATGCCGAGTGATGCCACACGGGCTCCAGGATGTGAAGTTTTGATGTACTCTTGATCCAGTTTTAATCATCAAATTTGTAGTTGGAGTCGGCTTCTGTAGTTTCCCTTCAAGAAAAATAAAATTTGAAAATCCCAAAAAATATCTCTTTATTTTTGCATTAATTTGCAAGAACTACGCTCGGTCTGATTCATGCAGGGTCATGATACGTAGGCAATCCACGTAGGATTCGACCATAACCAAAAGAAAAACAAAAGAAAAGAGAAAAGGGAAAGCCACAAAAAGGAAAAAAGAAAAGAAAATAGCGGAAAACAAAGAAAGAAAAGGAAAAATCAATGCCTTTATGCTAACATGGTGGTTTTATGTTGTAATTCCAGAAAGATGGTTGGTTTGTGGTTTCCAAAGTGGTAATTCTTCTCGACAACAAAAGGCGATGGCAAACAACAATAGAATTGATATGGTTGGTACCGGTACCCGACAACAGGTGGATGAACAGGATAATGGGTTGAGTGAAGAGGTACGGATGTTGAGACAACACATGGCAGATATGTATCAAGCCTGGATGACTGGAAAGGCACCACCCCCGCCACCACCAATGTCTCCTGTCATATCCATTACCCCTGACAATGAACACGGGAAGAGCCCTCGGGGTGAGCTTCATACTGGAAGTGAAAAGGTCACAGGAAAAGTAGGGCAAAATGAAATAGCTATGAAGCCGAAAGAACCATCCTTAAAAAACATGCCAGGAATGAGAGGCCATGGTAATATGGTTTGCAAAGAATTGTCTGCATTCCCTGACGTTTGTCTGCCCGTAGGGTTCAAAGTGCCAAGTTTTAGCTTGTACGATGGGAACAGAGATCCAGTAATTCACCTGAGGGTCTATTGCGATAAAATGAAAAATGTTGGGGATAAAGATGATTTGTTGATGACATACTTCAGTAAGAGCTTGACTGGGGCAGCTTTAGAATGGCATAATCGTCACGATGTTGACAAATGGCCTACATTAGGTGACATGGCTCAAGATTTTGTGCGACATTTTCAGTATAATAAAGACATTGCCCCAAGTCGCTCCTCTCTATCTCAGACTGAATAGAAACCCAAGGAGAGCTTTAAGGATTTATGGCTCAAGTGGAACGAGCAGGTTGCTCGGGATGATCCTGCCATTGATAGGAAAGATGTTGCTGAGTCCCATCCACAACAAGGTCCGATAATTGTTCTTGCCAAACCTAAATTCAACCGCAAAACCAACCCCAAACTAATCCCACGAACAACACCCGATCTTTTGTCCAACCATCAGGTCATAGCCTTCACCAACGACAAGGTCTGGTGGTCGTTCTTGCCAAACACTCCCAACCACAATACCGACCCCGTGAACATCCCCAAAAGCCACCCCATCTACTAAGTAACACCCGACCATTTGCCCCACTACCAAGTCACTCCCAGAAGCAGGCACCAATAGCCCGAAACTCTCATGTACAGCATTTTCAAGCACTCAACAATACTGGAAAACTGAGGCATAGAGAGAAACAAAGGCAAAGATATAATTTTACGCCCATTGGCGAATCCTACACAAGCTTGTTCGAAAAGTTAAAATGAGTTGGTAAGCCACTACTTGGATATACTCCAGACCCAAAGGCGAAAGGCTTTGATCCTACTATTCGATGCATGTATCACTCTAATGTCCAGGGGCATAGCATTGAAGACTGTCGTTCTTTGAAAAGGGAAATAGAAAGAATGATCCTAGAAGGGGTAATTGTGGTCAGTAACAATGGCAAGGAGCCTGTGATTTATCTTTGGAACTTGTTGATCAAAGTCAATAATAGTTTTGGCAATATTGATGTGAAACTCAGTGGCTAAGATGCTGGTCGTGATAATTGGGAAGACGCTCCATCTCTCAGTCACCCAGAGTAGAGTTTTGGTATCATTTCTGTTGTTCGGGTCATTTCAGGGTTGTAATCCGGACATTGTCTTGGGAGTCAAACCCTTCTATCTTTCCACTTTGCTTTGTTTAGTAATAATAGCTTGTTTTAGTGCCGTCTAGGTTTGTAATTCTAGTCTAGTCTGTTCGTTTTGTTGTTTCAACCCATCAGTCTAATACAATTCTCTGTTTCCTGACATTTCTAGCCACTTCATTTCTAATCATTTTACAACTCTTTTCATGCTGATTTTAGTGACATAACATGCACACATAATTCTCGGCCTGGTTGTCTAAAAGTCAGTTTAGCAATAAAACAATGATTGAAGATGTAAGGGTACTCGGAAGAAATGAAAACATATTGGAATACTTTGAAGCCTGAATTAAGTGAAACTGGGGAAAAATAGAACATAAATAAATACTGTGGAAATGCATCATGCCTCATCGGTTTAAAGTAAAAGGAAAGAATGCCCCAAGTCTAAAGGGACCATTCATGGTACCGAGATTGTTGTCCAATGGCACTAGGAATCGGCAAACACAGAATGCAAATATGTGAATAAATCAAAAGGTGTTTAACTGTGTAGTTTGTACTTGGTATGTGTTGAAGATTGGAATGACGAAGGGATTTTGTTCTGCTATCTAAATACTTTATCCTTTGCTATCCCTTTGAGCCTTATTATATTTTCTTTCGTATCCCTCTTTCGGAATCAACAATAAATTTCGAGGATCAAACAAGAAAAGAAAAGAAGAAGAAGAAAAAAAGAAAAGAAAAGAAGAAAAGGAAAAAGAAATAAAAGAAAAGAAAAGGAGAAAAAGAAAAAGAAAAGAAAAAGAAGAAAAGAAAGAAAAGAAAAGAAAAAAGAAAAGAAAAAGAAGAAAAAAAAGAAAAGAAAAGAAAGAAAAGAAAGAAAAGAAAAGAAAATGAAAAAAAGAAAAGAAAAGAAGAAGGGAAGGAAGGAAAACATCACAACAACAAATGTAGTTGCCTGAACTACGTTTGACTTGATCCCGAAAGGGTACGTAGGCAGCCTCACTGAGGTTCAGTCACAGCAAAAGAAAAATCCAAAAAATCTCCAAGAAGGAAACTGAGACAGAAGTTATGGTTGCTACAAAAATAATGATTTCGAAAGTTGTAATTCTTTAACCCACGTGGAATTATCTTGAGCCTTTATACCCTTCTTTCTAGACCCATCCAAAAGCCACATTACGGTCCAAAGAAAGACCTTCCGACCAATTTTCAAGAAATGCCGAGTCAAGCGAGCAAAGGTGAATCACATCANACCAGATCGGGCAAATGGAGCACTGAAGACCAGTTTCACAGCAAAAATTGCAACAAGAGCTGAACATCAGATTTGCTATACAGAAAAGGCTGCAAGTGCATGTCAAGATTGCTAGAGTCGGTATCCACATCATACGGGTCATTACTCTATAGGTTTCTTATTAGGAATCGTCTCTTTCCATTTTTCTTTCACTCTATTCTTCCCACCTTGTTTTTCCTCTTCTTGAGTCTGTCTGGTCATAACAAGTAAAGAAATGACTTCAAAATTTGCCACCAAGCTTTCCAATTGCACAAATGGGATCTGGCCAGCACATCAAATTATCATAAGTCAGGAAATAACATCAAACATGACTGGGGTTGACAACAATTAACATGCTTTGGAAGTCCTTGTGAAATACAAAGGATTGGTGTACATCAATTCATGAACAACACAACAGATGAAGGGCGGGGGTAAACAGATCAAAGAATTTCCCGTGATAGGATCGACAAAGGATGGTACACCAATGACAATCAAAATCTTCCAAAAAGAAATCAAAGTTATCATGACTAGCGATGAAACAATAGACCTCAAGGGCAAGGCCGGTGGTTTAAATCAGAAAAGAGTAACATGTGCACTGAAGTTGGTAACAATTAAAATGCTTTGGGGTTCATGGGAGACAAAAGGTTGGTAAGTGTCAATTCAGGAGCAATACAACAAATGAAAGTATGAGGAGGCATATTTTTAATAAAGGAAGTGGTCAGTCAAGGAACGATTGAGGTCTTCAAATGAAATCAGTTATCATGACAAGTGAAGGAACAAGGGCAAGGCCAGTGGTTAGGGCAAAAAAGAACAATGTACACCTTGAGGGGATGGCAATTGACATGCTTTGAAGATTCATTTAGAATACAAGGGTTTAGTACATATCAATTCATGGAAAATGCATCAAAGATAGAAGGGGTGGTGAACGGATCATAGATATTCTCTATGTCAAGGGTAACAAAGAAAGTGGTTAACCAATAAACAAACAAAGTCCTCGATTGGGAGTTAGTTATCATGAAAAGTGAAAGAACAATAGAATTCAAGATCGGAGCTAGTGGGATCCGTCAAGAAAGAACAACATACACTTTAAGTGGGATGGCAATTGTCGTGCTTTGAGATTCATGAAAATAAGGAATTGGTAAATGTCAGGCCGTAAGGGATGCAGGTTTGAACAAGAGAAGAGGTATTTTCTGTGACAAGGACGGCGGGGGAAAATGGATAGTCATTAGACAGGCAAGGCATTCAAGTGGAAAACAGTTATCATGGGAAGTGAAAGAGCAATCGTCATTAAAGTTCAAGGCCACAAACCAACCACCACATTTAAAACTGACAAGATTTTCTTTGATTGAAACAGGGGCAGATGTCCGTAAAGAAATGCAGGACACAAACAGGTATGACTGGAAATTCTCAGGATCTTCCTGGAAAACGGAACTTAGTTTAAATGTCAAAACAATTATGAGAAACTTAACTTGGCATAAAAAAAAATATAAACTCGTTCCAAAGTTGGCATATTTAAGATAGGTTTCACGTATTAGCAGTCAGGACCCTCCTGGATAATGGGACGTAGTTTTAAGAACAAGATATAGTAGAAGTTGTAAAAGTTATTAGGACCCTCCTGGATAATGGGACGTAGTTTTAAGAACAAGATATAGTAGAAGTTATAAAAGTTATCAGGACCCTCTTGGATAATGGGACGTAATTTTAAGAACAAGATATAGTAGAAGTTGTAAAAGTTATCAGGACCCTCCTGGATAATGGGACGTAGTGATTAGGGTCAGCTTAAATAACAAGATATAGTGGAAGTCGTAATAGAAATTTCAGGACCCTCCTGAATAATGGGACGTAGTTTTAAGGTCAGTCTAAATAACAAGATATAGTGGAAATTGTAATAAGAGTTTTCAGGACCCTCCTGGATAATGGGAAGTAGTTTAAGACTTTTCTATAACAAATGTAGTTGGAGTAATACCTTTAGAAGAGTTATCAGGACCCTCCTAGATAATGGGACGTAGGTTAAGATCTGTTTAGATAACAAAATATAGTAGAAGTCGTAATAGAAGTTGTGAGTACCCTCCTGGATAATGGGAAGTAGTTTAAGATTTTTTGATAACAAATGTAGTTGGAGTAATACCTTTAAAAGAGTTATCAGGACCCTCCTGGATAATGGGACGTAGGTTAAGACCTGTTTAGATAACAAGATATAGTAGAAGTCATAATAAAAGTTGTCAGGACCCTCCGGGATAATGGGGAGTAGTTTAAGACTTTTTAGTGTAAGTAATACCTTTATAAGAAATAATTTAGGAATTGTCAGGACCTCCCTGGATAATAGGACTTAGTTTGCAAATTCTTATAATAGTTGGTAAAATAATTCAGTTCAACACTCATCCCTGTGCCCAGCCACCAAACTGGGGCAGAAAAATCTTCTTTGTCTGTCTATGTTGTTGAAATCAGGAGCCCACCTAGAAAACAAGGGAATACATTGCAAGTTCAGTAATCAGGCATCCACCTGGAGAATAAGGGAACACATTTCAAGTTTCGACAATCAGGAGCCCACCTGGAGAATAAGGAAATATATTTCACGATTCGGCAGTCAGGCACCCACTTGAAGAACAAGGGAAGAATAATACAAGTCTTATCTTTCAAGTTTAATATTCGATAACATAACACGCCCAGTTATCAAACTGAGGCAGAAATTTTCTTCGTTTTGTATGGTTGTTGCGAGCAGGAGCCCACCTGAAGAATAAGGGAATAGTTTTTCAAAGTTGCAAGCAGGAGCCCACCTGAAAAACAAAGGGATATCTTTTCAAATACAAAAGCAGGAGCCCACCTGAAAAATAAGGGAATATTTTTTAAAATTCAGCAAGGAGGCACCCACCTGAAAAATAAGGGAATACGTTTCAAGTTTCGGCAATCAGGCGCCCACCTAGATAACGAGGGAATACATTTCAAAGTTGAAGCCATCAGGCGCCCACCTGAAAAACAAGGGAATATCTTTTCAAATTTAGAAAGCAGGAGCCCACATGAAGAACAACGGAATATCTTTTTCAAAGACAGCAAGCAGGAGCCCACCTGAAGAACAAAGGGAATATCTTTTCAAACGCAGTAAGCAGGAGCCCACCTGAAGAACAAAGGGAATATCTTTTCAAATGCAGCAAGCAGGCACCCACTTGAAAAACCAGGGAAGTACAATCCAAATTTTAGCTTTTAATTTTAATATCTGATAACACGATATGCCCAGTCACCATACTGGGGCAGAAAAATTTTCTTTGTTTTTCTATTTTTCTTTTTTCGCAAGCAGAAGCCCACCTGGAGAACAAGGGAATACCTTTTCAAGCAATCGCAAGCAGGAGCCCACCTGGAGAACAAGGGAATACCTTTTCAAGCAATCGCAAGAAGGAGTCCACCTGAAGAATGGACACATATTTCAAATTATAGTAGTCAAGCAACATCAGGAGGAATGGCAAAACATCAGCAAGAATTTCATTGGAAGAATACAAGATACAAGTTTAAGGCAACACAAGAGCAAGTTAAAGACATAGATAGGATCTTTTGTAACTCCTAGATCATAGCTTAGACTAGCTTCTTTAATTTTACCATGGTGTAATAAGGGGTCAGCCAGCAGTAACAGCAGCAACAGCAGTAAAATCACAGCTCCTGGTAGTCTCAGCTACCAGACATTCCTGAACTACACTGACCTGATTCTTGTTTAGCCCAGGATATGTAGGCAACCTCTGAAGCAGGGTGCAGTCAAAACTTTTCAAAATGCTTCACAACGGAATACTTGAACGGGCAAAAATCGCTCATATTTGCTCACTTATCTTTGCACGAAAACTCTTCGTGTTTCCGGGAAAAGAGGGGCAGCTGTGAGCACGTTATTTTTGCCCTATATATGAGTTATTCCCATAAAATTCAAACAAAAGATTTTTCCTTATTTTATAATTTTTGTGAATTTTGTGTTAATTGTTTGACTGTTATTTGTGCATGTTAAGTCATATAAAAAAAATACAAAAATATGCATTTGCATTTAGGAATTTAATCTCATGTTTTAGTATTAAGTATGTATTAATTCATTTTAGGATAATTTAAAGAAAATTATAAAATAATTGTCTTAGGCCATTTTAATTAATAATTGTTGCAAATTTAATTGATAATTGATTTTGAATAATTTTAGAAGTAATAGTTTAATTAGGTTTTGTTTTAATTTTTATAAAAATTAGAAAAATACAAAGTACAAAATACAAAAATAAAAATAAACAATAGCAATTTAAATAAAAGAAGTGAGAAGAAAACAATTGAAATAAAGAACAAAGAAAGGCTGCCTAAATTGGGCCAATTGCAACCCATGTCATATGGCCCAAACCAATCTACCCGTCCAAGCCCAGATTAATTCCCAACCCAGTCCAGCCCTAGCTTACCCAAAACGACGTTGTTTTGACGTCGTTAAATCCCAACCATCAATTACCCTCATCAAACGGTCCATATGAGTTATATCATTTAACATAGATATAACAAATATTACAAGAAAAAACCCTAGGCATTATACCCTTCCCCATACACCCCTGTGATTTCACTCCATGCCCCGCCACAGACCATCATCCGCCGCCCGCCGGAATTCGCCCCACGGCGGCGGCCGGCGTCCAATGGCACGCAAACTCATGCCATCTCATCTCTTTCATCTCCTCGTTTCAAACCCTCCACCAGATTTCTTCAAAGATCCACCAAACACCTTAAATTCCCCAAACCCTAGGCGCCGCCACCACCGCCTACGGCGGTGCTGCCACCCAAACTCTGCCGAACTCATACCCCGTATTCCCTTCATGTTCCTTTACATGAATCCTCAGATTGCTGTTCCCGTATCCGTTCAGATTGTCCAATTATGGATCAAGGTCTTGAAGATTTTGGACCCTTTTTGGGTTTTCAAAAGTTCAAGTTGATGACGAGGGTCCAAATAATACATAACCATAACGAAGATTAAGAGCCATCGGATTAAAGGGCAAAAATCAGTAAGTGTCTTACTATTTCCTTTTCTTTTTAAACCTGTGGTTAATTCGTTCATACATTTATACATTTTGGTTAGTTTAAATATAAATTGGTGATGCTCATATTCTGATTAGTTTAATTCATAATAGAGTTGTGATTAATTCAGTCTTGTTTTGTATTTTCATCTTTTTCTCTATTTTGATATTTTGATTGTGCTCGCATTTTCTTTTGTTTGAAAGATTAGTGCGGTTAGCTTCTTCCAAATTTTCAGTGTTATTTTACTTGAAATAATATCCTTGATAGTTTAACTCTTAGGGTTGGTTTGGTTTTAGCTGTTCGACTTTTAGAAAAATACTAAATTTACCATGGTTACTTTAGAAGTTTAGGGTTGATAGATCAGGGGGAAGGGGGTTGATTCAGTCTAGTAATTTTAAAGATCTAAAAGGGTAGTTTTGGGAAGGGAAAAGGATAGTTTAATCAAATTTGGTAATTTTAGAATGCAAGTGAGGGTAGAATAGGAATTTCAAAGGGATAGGAACATGATAGATACAATTAGAACCTTCTAGAATAGGTTTTAGTGTAAGTTTTAATAAAATAGGTGTAGTAACTTATTTAACAAGTCAGAAAATAGAGGGTTAAAATGGAAATAAAGTAGGGACTAATAGATAAAATAAAAATCTGAAGTTGCACCTTAAAATTTTCTATAAAATGGGCATGAATAGTGCCTAGAATCACAAGATTTGAACCCCAAAAAATTCCCCCAAAAGATATCTAACAAATTCCCGATCTAAAATTAATATTTCAGATCACAATTCTCTCTTCTAAATCCAAATTTCTTTCAAAAAATCCAAAAACAACTGAAAATCAGTAGAAAACAAAAAAAATATACTGTTCATTGAATGTTTTCAGCTCAATCTCAACTTGTAGAGTTCTGATTTTTGCTGTTTGATGATCAAGGCTAAATTAGAGCAGAATCGAATGATTCCAGGATTTTTGTAGCTAAATTTTGATCACTGTCCAGTCCTAATGTGATATTGGAACGATTTGAAGTTGATTTTAGTTTAAAACTACTCCTACATTGGCTGTGAACTACTGCTGATTTGCTGTTGCAATTTATCACTGTTGCTGATCTGTTTCTCCTTCTATTTCTTTCTTTCAGGTACACATTTCAAGTTACCTTGATGTATCTCCTTCCTATTGACATGTGAATAAAAAACTGAAATTAGTTTTCTACTCTAAATCTATCGTTTCGTTGTATTTAGATTATTAGATTGAGATTTTGTGTTAGAATTGTTGTGATTACAATTAGAATGACTGATTGAAATGGTTATGTAATAATTGGACTGTGAAGATTAGTATTCATATTATGTGTAGAAGAAAAGGTTAATACAGTATAGTCAAATTCTCTAATTGGTAATTACATGTTATAATAAAATTAATCTCTTGAATTGTTGGTTTAGCTAAAGTGTAGTTTAATCTGATTGGATTAGTTTTAATTTTAAATTTAGAAAAATGACTGATAATTAGATTTATGAATTGTTTTGGATCTTCGTAATGCATTCTCATTTTGTGTAATTAACTCTAATGCTGCAATTTATCCAATAACGATAGTTTGACGTGGATTAGATAATTGAGTGATATTAATAATGTTGTCAAAATTCATGCGCCTGTTTTAATTGTCAATATTAGTGATATTTGGATATTCATTGAAAGATAAAAAGTTAAGGTGATAGGAACATGAAATGAATTTTAAAATGGTAAAAGCCAATTGATTTAGATAAGGATACTGATATTCAAACAAATCTGCCAGCCAGAGATTCGATCAAATGACCTTCCTCACTTGATTTGATCAGCCCGTCCAATTTGGGCTGGTCCCAGGCCTAACTTTAAAATCTCTTAAAAAAGTGTTCAATATGTTGTATAAAATGGTTTGGGCTGTTTGGGCCCAAAATTGAAATAGCAATGGGTTTGATAATGTTTACATGGCCGGCTGTAGGTTTTAAGTTAAGTAGCGAGTTCAAGCTAAAAGGTGTATTCCTTTTGTTTGGGCCCGGATTTGAACTTGAAATTTAAGCTCTAATATTAATTGACTAGGATTTTTAGAGACAATATATAAAATAGAAAATTTATTCACTTTAAGTCGTTCTTTAGTAGTAATAAAGTGAGACGAGCCTCGCCAAATCAAAATATATAATTACGGGGCCCTCATTAATTACTTACTAAAATACTTAAAATTCGGGACGGGTCGTTTAGTAAATTTTATGGCCTTCCCAAAATATAATAATACAATAGTCGCTTTAGGTGCGATTTTTAATAATCTTACATTTCTAATACGGGTGCACATTTATGTGATCCAAATCCAAATCTCAACGAAGTCGAAATGTGTTAAAAGCCATGGGCGCACTGGTGCGGCATGGTTCGAGATACATTTTCACAACGTTATAATTCTTGTAAAAAATAAAATAAATAATAAATATAATAAAAGTGTGTTATTAACAAAAGGCACATAAAAATAGAACATGTATTAAAATCAGATAAAAATTAAATACAACAGTTGAGTGACCGTGCTAGAACCACGGAATCCGGGAATGCCTAACACCTTCTCCTGGGTTAACAGAATTTCTTATCCGGATTTCTGCTTCGCGGACTGTTAATAGAGTCATATTTTCCTCGGTTCGGGATTCAACCGGTGACTTGGGACACCATTAATCTCCCAAGTGGCGACTCTGAATAAATAATAATAAATCCCATTCCGATTGTCCTTCAATTGGAAAAAATCCTTTACTATATCCTTCACGGGGTGTAGTAAACGTAAAAAAAGGAGGTGTGACAATCGCATAGGGCATTTTTGCCCAGCGATTTTAAAAGCTAAAAAAACATAACAGTGACGGGTTTTATCCAAAAATTCACACGAGCTCTTCTTCTCCACAGCCCCTAGGCGACTTGTAGAGCGATTATTCACCAAATCTTCTTGGGTAAGTATTATCCAACTCGTTTTCTTAATTTTATATCATCATCCATTGAAATCCTAGGCCTAAAACATGTAATTTAGGGTTGAAATTGGGGGAATTGTGTAGAGTTAGGGCATTTCGATATTCTTTGATTTAGACCTCGTTTTGGGGTTGAATGTGAAAACAAATTGTATATTCGGGCTCGTGGGGGAATGAGTGATATGGAATTGATTCAAACCTCGAGTTTGACCAAGCGGGCCCGGGGTCAATTTTGAAATTTTTTCGAAGAAAGCTTAGAAATATATATTTAGGCATTGGGTTTGATTTGTTTAGCTATTATTGATATTATAAGGTCGTTATTTCATAGATTTGATTGAGTTGGAGCCGAATTCGAGAGGGAAAGCGGTTGTGCTGGATTGATTTAGCCGGAGAAGTTGACGGAAGTGTTTGATCTAACTTTGGATTGAGGGAATAGGATTAGAGTATTGTTTGCTAATTGCTAATTTTCGAGTACGGTGTATAGGCATGGTGACGAGTATCTAAACACTGGTATCTAGAATTACCGTGTGTTTTTATTTGTGCTTATTCTAATTTTGTTGTGACGCTTCCTTGTGTAATTGATGATTTCTATATAATGTGAAGAGTATGATAAAGAATTATGATTTGTGAACTCTTTGGAGCGTTGGCTCGAATGATAAATTAATTATTGAGTAAGAAATGAAAGAAAGAGAAAGAAATGTGATTATTCCCTTGCCGGGCCGTATTCGTATATTGATTATCTCCCTTGCCGGGATGTGAACGTTATTGTTGTTGTTCCCTTGCCGGGATTTAGATGTTTAGTTGTGTTTCCCTTGCCGGGACTTCTATTAATGTTTGTTTATCCCCTCGCCCCATTTTTTGTGATTGTTTCTTGGGTGAGTAAGAGTTATAAAGCACGAAGGTTGATGCCGTGCACGATTTGTGTTGAGAATATGTTATTGCACGAAGGAACATTCCGTGCCATGTTATGATTATTAATGCACGAAGGAATATTTTGTGCCCTGATTTGATTGCTAATGCACGAAGGGTCATTCCGTGCCATGACATGAGTGTTTATGTGAGGAAAAGCACGAAGGTCGATACCGTGCACTTTATTTGATTGTTTTAGTGAGAACGAGGGTAAAAGCACGAAGGATGGTGCCATGTCAAATTGTTGAATTTCTACTCTCGTTGATATTGCAGTTGTACATATTCATCTTCTATTTGTTGATTTTTGTTATCCGGATTGCTGCATCCCCTACAACATGTTCCCCTCCCTCTTGACTTGTTAAATTTCTGTACTCTCTTCTATTTCACATGGGGTTAGGCTAGGCACTTACCAGCACATGGGGTCGGTTGTGCTGATACTACACTTCGTGTATTTTTTTCATAGATCACAGAGCCGGAGCAGCTTTTGGACAGCAGAAGGAGTTTTGGGAGCTGACTTCAGTCCAGAGATCCCGAGGTAGCCTAGCTGACGTCTGCATGGCCCGGAGTCTCTTATATCTTTACTTTAGTTTGTTATCCTTTGTACTGGAACAAAAAGAAGTATGTTTTTATTCAGACATTGTATTTAGCATTCTCTAGACGTTCGTGAGTTTGTGACTCTAGTTCTTAGGTAGAGGATTATGTAAAACTTCCGCATTTCTTTCAGTTATTTATATATTGGGACTTCTGCTTTATCATATTATGTTGTGATTTTATTAAATTGTTGATAATTACTAAAAGAAGTAAATTAATTTGGCTTTCCTAGATCCTATTAGTAGGCGCCATCACAACTCCCGAGGGTGAGAAATCCGGGTCGTGACAAGTTGGTATCAGAGCACTAGGTTACATAGGTCTCACGACTCATGGACAACCTTAGTAGAGTCTGAGGGATCGGTATGGAGACATCTGTATTTATCCCTAGAGGCTACAGAGTTAGGAAAATTTCACTTTTGTTCTTTCTTGTCGTGCGATTCTGTTTCTCAAATATGATTGTCTTTCTATTCTATTCTTTCGCAGATAGCAAGAACACATGCTTCCTCTTCTACCACGCAGCAGCCCGAGCCCCCAGCAGCAGCTCTTATTAGGGGCAGAGGGCAAGGCCGAGGCCGAGGCCGTGCCAGAGGCCGAGGCAGGGGCAGAGTTCATCCCCGAGCAGCAGCCCTAGAGGTGGAGTCTCATGTTGATTATGACGAGGAGGTTCTAGCCCCAGCAGCTCCGGTGGGCCCAGCTCAGGTCCTAGAGGGGTTTATAGCCACCCCAGTTCTTCAGGATGCTTTGTTCAGGTTGGTAGGCTTTATGGAGAGCGTCTCTCGAGCGGGCTTGCTTCCAGTAGCACCAGCCATTTCTCAGGCTGGAGGAGGGGTTCAGACTCCGTCTACACGTACTCCTAAGTAGGTAGCTCCCCAGGCTCAGGTTCTGGCAGTTCAGCCAGCTGCGGTAGTTCAAACGGGTATTGTGACTTAGATTGGCGATGGAGCGTCTATGTCCGCAGATGCTTTGTGGAGGCTGGATAGGTTCACCAAGCTCTTCACCACCACATTCAGCGGTGCTTCTACAGAGGACCCCCAGGATTTCTTATATAGCTGCCATGAGGTTCTTCGGACTATGGGTATTGTGGAGACAATTGGGGTCGACTTCGCCACCTTTCGTCTATCTGGATCCTCCAAGACTTGGTGGAGGGACTACTGTTTAGCCTGGCCAGAAGGGTCTCCATCTCCAACTTGGGACTAGTTTGCAGAGTTGTTTTTGAAGAAATTTCTCCCAGTTACTCAGCGAGAGGCTCTTCGCAGGCAGTTCGAGTGCCTCCAGCCGAACTATGTGACAATCACTCAGTATCAGACCCGGTTCATTGATCTAGCACACCATGCTATTGTTATAACCCCCACCGAGAGAGAGAGAGGGTGCAGAGGTTTGTTGATGGATTGATTCAGCCGATCCGTCTCCAGATGGCTATGAGAGCAGGGAGTGAGATTTCCTTTCAGGAGGCAGCCAATGCGGCTCGTAGAGTTGAGATGGCTCTTTCATGGGGAGGTGGTCATGGGTCAGATAAGAGGCCCCATCATGCAAGTAGGTTCAGTGATACCTAGTTTGGATGTAGAGATTCTTATGGTAGAGGCCACCCTCCGAGGCCCTTTTCAGTTAGCTCTCCAGGTCTCTCATGGTACTTCAGGCGGTAGTGGTTCTCAGCCGCATTATTCTGATCAACAGTCTTTCAGTGCATCACCAGCTCCCATCAGTGCACCGCCACTTTAGAGTTTCCGGGGAGGACATTCAGGTCGACAGGTTCAGCAGTCTCAGTAGCCGAGAGCTTGTACGGTTGTGGTCACGCGAGTCACATTGTCAGATTTTGCCCTCGAGCTTCGGGTAGTTCCGAATAACAAGGTCCTCGCCCCATGATTCAGGCACCAGGTGATCCACAGGCCGCCCAGCCAGCTAGAGGCGGGGGTAGAGGTCATAGAGGTAGAGGTAGGGATCACAGAGGTGGAGCTCGGACCGCTAGAGGTAGAGGCCAGCCAGAAGCTAACCATTCCAGAGATGTGGTTCAGGGAGGTAGGGCCCAGCCCCGATGTTATGCTCTTCCAGCCAGGCCAGAGGCTGAGTCTTCAGATGCAGTTATTACAGGTACTATTTTGGTTTGTGATAGGGATACTTCAGTGCTATTTGACCGTGGGTCTACGTACTCGTATGTGTCGTCCTATTTTGCACCATACTTGGTCATGCCTAGTGATGCTTTGAGTATTCCTGTTTATGTATCTACACCGGTGGGTGATTCTATAATGGTCGACCGAGTGCATCGTTCCTGTGTGGTAGTGTTTGAGGGTCTTGATACCCGTGTTGATTTATTGCTCTTAGACATGGTAGATTTCGATGTTATATTAGGGATGGATTGGTTGTCCCCGTATCATGCTATCTTGGATTGTCACGCCAAGATCGTGACCTTGGATTTGCTAGATTTGCCCCGTTTGGAGTGGAAAGGGACCCCAGGGCATACCACCCGCAGAGTTATTTCACATGTGAAGGCTCTACGCATGGTCGAGAAGGGGTGTCTAGCTTATCTGGCGTATGTTCACGATTCCAGTGTAGAGGTCCCTTCTATTGATTCTGTTCCTATTGTTCGGGAGTTCCCCGAGGATTTCCCTTGAGACCTTCCGGGTATGCCGCCCGAAAGAGATTTTGATTTTTGTATTGATCTGGCTTCGGGCACTCAGCCCATTTCCATTCCGCCGTATCACATGGACCCGCCATAGCAGAAGGAGTTAAAGGACAAATTACAGGATTTGCTAGGGAAGGGTTTTATCAGACCTAGTGTTTCTCCTTGGGGCGCTCCAGTGATATTTGTCAAGAAGAAGGACAAATCGTTGAGGATGTGCATAGATTATCGGTAGTTGAAAAAGGTAACGATTAAGAACAAGTATCCACTGCCGAGAATTAATGATTTTTTCGACCAGCTTCAGGGTGCCAGGGTCTTTTCCAAGATTGACTTGAGATCTGGCTACCATTAGTTGAGGATTAGGGCATCTGATGTCCCTAAGACAGCATTCCGCACTCGGTACGGGCATTATGAGTTCCTGGTCATGTCATTTGGGTTGAGCAATGCCCCAGCAGCATTTATGGAGTTTATTAACCGAGTGTTCAAGCCTTATTTAGATTTGTTTATGATAGTCTTTATTGATGATATTCCTATATATTCCCGCAGTCGGAAGGAGCACGAGCAACACCTTAGAGTGGTTCTTCAGACTTTGAAGGATAGTCAGTTATATGCTATGTTCTCAAAGTGTGAGTTCTGGTTGAGTTCGGTTGCATTTTTAAGTCACGTTGTATTAGTAGAGGGTATTCAGGTGGACCGGAAGAAGATGGAGGCAGTCAGGAACTGGCCTCGACCAGCTTCAGCTACAGAGATTCGGAGTTTCTTGGGGTTAGAAGGCTACTACCATCGTTCGTGGAGGGATTTTCATCTATTGCAGTCCCGATGACCAGATTGACCCAGAAGGGTGCCCAGTTTAGATGGTCAGATGAGTGTGAGGCGAGCTTTTAGAAACTAAAGACCGCTCTGACTACAACACCAGTATTGGTTTTGCCCACAGGTTCAGGGCCTTATACAGTCTATTATGATGCTTCCTGTATTGGTCTTGGTACAGTATTGATGCAGGATGGCAGAGTCATTGCGTATGCTTCGAGTCAGTTGAAGATCCACGAGAAGAATTATCCGGTTCATGATCTAGAGTTGGCAGCCATTTTTCATACTTTGAAGATTTGGATGCATAACTATATGGTGTGACGTGTGAGGTGTACACTGATCACAAGAGTCTTCAATACTTGTTCAAGCAGAAGAAGTTGAATTTGAGGCAGATGAGGTGGTTGGAGTTATTGAAAGATTATGATGTTACAATCTTGTATCACCCGGGGAAAGCCAATTTAGTGGCCGATGCATTGAGTAGGAAGTCCGCCAGCATGGGTAGTCATGCTTATATTCCGGTCTGCCAGAGACCACTTGCTTTGGATATTCAGTCCTTGGCCAATCGATTTGTGAGGTTCGACATTTCTGAGCCTAGTAGAGTGTTAGATTACACGGTCGCTCGTTCTTCAGTATTGGAGCGTATCCGTGATAGGCAGTTTGATAATCCCCATTTATGTGTCCTGAGTGACACAATGCAGCGTAGAGGTGCCATGAAGGCGACCTTAGATAACGATGGTGTTTTGAGATTGTAGGGGCGAGTTTGTGTGCACAATGTCGATAGGATTCGAGAGTTGATCTTAGCGGAGGCCCATAGTTCTCGGTATTCTATTCACCCGGGCGCCGCAAAGATGTATCAGGATATGAGGCAGCACTATTGGTGGCATAGGATGAAGAAAGATATCGTTTCATATGTGGCTCGATATTTGAACTGTCAGCAGGTTAAGTATGAGCATCAGAGGCCTGGTGGTTTATTTCAGAGGATTGAGCTTCCCGAGTGGAAGTGGGAGTGGATTACCATGGATTTCATTACCGGAATTCCATTGACTCGGAAGAAGTTCGATGCGATATGGGTTATTGTTGATAGGCTGACCAAGTTAGCACATTTCATTCCTCTGGCAGTCTCCTATTCATCCGAGAGGTTAGTTGAGATTTATATCCGAGAGATTGTTCGCCTTTATGGTGTGCCGGTATCTATCATTTTTGACCGGGCTACACAGTTTACCTCATGTTTCTGGGGTGCATTTCAGTGAGAGTTGGGCTCACGGGTTGAGTAGAGCACATCGTTTCATCCTCAGACGGACGGTCGGTCCGGGCGGACTATTCAAATTTTAGAGGATATGCTCCGGGCTTGTGTTATCGACTTTGGAGGTTCGTGGTATCAGTTCTTGCCTTTAGAAGAGTTTGCCTACAACAATAGCTACCAGTCCAACATTCAGATGGCTCCATATGAGGCATTGTGTGGTAGGCAATGTTGGTCTCCAGTTGGATTGTTTGAGCCAAGAGAGGCTCGGCTATTGGACACATATTTAGTTCAGGAGGCCTTGGATAAGGTCAAGACCATTCAGGACAGGCTTCATTCGGCTCAATCGCGGCAAAGAAGTTATGCAGATCGTAAGGCTCGAGATGTAGCTTTCATGGTTGGCGAGCGGGTCTTGCTCCGAGTGTCGCCTATGAAGGGCGTGATGAGATTTGGGAAGAAGGGCAAGCTTAGCCCTAGGTTCATTGTCCCGTTTGAGATTCTTGATAGTGTGGGAGAGGTGGCTTATAGACTTGACTTGCCACCTAGCTTGTCAGCCGTGCATCCAATGTTTCATGTGTCTATGCTTCGGAGGTATCACGGCGATCCAGCCCACGTATTAGATTTCAGCACAGTCCAGTTGGATAAGAATCTGTCTTATGAAGAGGAGCAGGTAGCTATTCTAGACCGGCAGGTTCGACAATTGAGGTCGAAGAGGTTTCCTTCAGTGCGTGTTCAGTGGAGAGGTCAGCCTCCTGAGGCATTGATCTGGGAGTCCGAGTCTGATATGTGAAGCTGTTATCCTCATCTATTTCCCGACTCAGGTACTTCTTTCTTTTGTCCATTCGAGGACGGATGATTGTTTTAGAGGTGGAGAATGTGATGATCCAAAGCGGTTATCACATGTTTTCTCCCTTTTTCCTTGCTTTCGAGGCCTTGAAAACCTCTATTTAGTCGCCTTGATTTGCGTGCACAGTCTGGGCATGTAGCCGGAAAGCTTAAATACGAATTATGTGTGAAAAATGATGAATTTTGATAATAATATGATTAAAGTTGACTTTGGTCAATATTTTTGGTAAACGGACCCGGACCCGTGATTGGACGGTCCTGGAGGGTCCGTAGAAATATATGGGTCTCGGGCGTAGCACGAGAATGAATTTTTAAAAGAAATTATTTTTCTGAAATTATTAAGGAAATTGGAAATGAAATTTGATTAGAAGACTGTGGTATCGGGCTCGTATTTTGGTTCCGATGACCGGTATAAGTCTTATATATGGTTTAAGAGCTTTCTGTAAAATTTGGTTGAAATCAGACGTCACTTGAGGTGTTTCAGACCTAAATATCTAGAAATGAAAGTTTATAAAGTTTGAAGAAAAAGTGATGATTTTGAGGTTTGATTCCTCGTTTATGATGTTATTTTGGCTATTTGATCGCACGGTTAAGTTGGTAGGATGTTATTAAGTTAGTGTGTGTGTTTATCTAGAAGCCCCGAGGGCTCGGGAGTGTTTCAGAGTGTTTTCGGACTTAGGAAAGTTGCAGAAATGGTCAGTTCTGATATCTGGTATGTTGTTCTATGTGATTGCATAAGAGCTTCCGCGATCGCATATTGTAAATCTCGAGTTGCCCAGTTTTTGTTCTATGCAATCGCGTAGTAGACTCCGGATCGCGTACCTCAGCCAATTTCTTCTATGCGAGCACACCCTTCCCTCAGCGATCTTAATGTACAAAACCAGCCTCCATCTTAACCTTCTATGCGATCGCATTCACCAGCCCGCGATCGCAGTGCCCAGCCAGCCTTACCCTATGTGATTGCAATCCCTCTTCCGCGATTGCATAGGGCATTTTTGCCTAGCGATTTTAAAAGCTAAAAAAACATAACAGTGATGGGTTTTATCCAAAAGTTCACACGAGCTCTTCTTCTCCACAGCCGCTAGGCGACTTGTAGAGCGATTCTTCACCAAATCTTCTTGGGTAAGTATTATCTAACTCATTTTCTTCATTTTCTATCATCATCCGTTGAAATCCTAGGCCTAAAGCATGTAATCTAGGGTTGAAATTGGGGGAATTGGGTAGAGTTAGGGCTTTTCGATTTTCTTTGATTTTGACCTCGTTTTGGGGTCGAATGTGAAAACAAATTGTATATTCGGGCTCTTGTGGGAATGGGTGATATGGAATTTGTTCGAACCTCGAGTTTTAACCAAGCGGGCCCGGGGTCGATTTTGGAATTTTTGGGAAGAAAGCTTAGAAATCTATATTTAGGCATTGGGTTTGATTTGTTTAGCTATTATTGATATTATAAGGCCGTTCTTTCAAAAATTTGATTGAGTTGGAGTCGAATTCGAGAGGGAAAGCGGTCGTGGTGGATTGATTTAGCCAGGAAAGTTGAGGTAAGTATTTGATCTAACTTTGGATTGAGGGAATAAGATTAGAGTATTGTTTTCTAATTGCTAATTGTCGAGTACGATGTATAGGCATGGTGACGAGTATCTATACACTGGTGTCTAGCATGACCGTGGGTCCTTATTTGTGCTTATTCTAATTTTGTTGTGACTCTTCCTTGTGTAAATGATGATTCTATATAATTTGAAGAGTATGAGAAAAAATTATGATTTGTGAACTCTTTGGGGCGTTGGCTCGAATGATAAAGTAATTATTGAGTAAGAAATGAGAGAAAGAGAAAGAAATGTGATTATTCCCTTGCTGAGCTGTATTCGTATATTGATTATCTCCCTTGCCGGGATGTGAAAGTTATTGTTGTTGTTCCCTTGCCGAGATTTAGCTGTTTACTTGTGTTTCACTTGCCGGGACTTCTATTACTGTTTGTCTATCCCCTCGCCCCATTGGTTGTGATTGTTGCTTGGGTGAGGTAGAGTGATAAAGCACGAAGGTTGATGCCGTGCACGATTTGTGTTGAGAATATGTTATTGCACGAAGGAACATTCCATGCCATTTTATGATTATTAATGTACGAAGGAACATTCTGTGCCCTGATTTGATTGCTAATGCACGAAGGGTCATTCCGTGCCATGATATGAGTGTTTATGTGTTGTTGAGAATGAGGGTAAAAGCAAGAAGGATGGTGTTGTGCAAATTTTTGAATTTCTACTCTCGTTGATATTGCAGTTGTACATATTCATCTTCTGTTGTTGAATTTTGTTATCCGGATTGCTGCATCCCCTACAGCATGCTCCCCTCCCTCTTGACTTGTTAAATTTCTGTATTCTCTTCTATTGCATATATATATATATATATATATATATATATATATATATATATATGCACAGGTTGGTTTTGGTAGTCCTGTCTAGCCTCGTCACTAATTCGCCGGGGTTAGGCCAGGCACTTACCAGCACATGGGGTCAGTTGTGCTGATGCTACACTCTATGCATCCTTTTGCATAGATAATGGAGCCGGAGCAGCTTTTGGACAACAGTAGGAGTTTTGGGAGCTGAATTCAGTCCATAGATGCCGAGGTAGCCTAGCTGGCGTCCGCACGACCCGGAGTCTCTTCTATCTTTACTTTAGTATGTTATCATTTGTACCAGAACAAATAGAATTATGTTTTTTATTCAGACATTGTATTTAGCATTCTCTAGACGTTCGTGAGTTTGTGACTCCAGTTCTTGGGTAGAGGATTCTGTTAAACTTTCACATTTCTTTTAGTTAATTATATATTGAGACTTCCGTTTTATCATATTATGTTGTGATTTTATTAAATGGTCGATAATTACTAAAAGAAGTAAATTAATTTGGCTTGCCTAGCTCCTATTAGTAGGCGCTATCATGACTCCCGAGGGCGGGAAATCTGGGTCGTGACAAAAGTGAAACTTACAACTCGAGGGTCGAGAAGATCATAGGAGATCCTCCAGTATTGAAGGGATCAGATTCCAAAAGGTTCATTCAGAAACTATTCCCAGACCGCAGTACCAAAGCCAATTCCGAAAAGGTTCCGAATGCCCGATATTCCCAAATTGTCACGACCCAAAATCCAACTAGTCGTGATGACACCTAACCCAACCCTCTAGGTTAGCCAATTAATAACTATCCAATTCTAATAAAATTTAATAAGACAAATAAGCAAAAGAAAACATCTGAATCTTACAAATTTTCCAAAGACCGGTGTAGACATGTAATTTTTGACCCCCACATTAGAATTACGTTTAATAGTCCTGGTATTTTTAGGATATTTATTTGAATTTATTTCTATAGGATTTTACTTTATTATTAAATTTAATTCTATTTTTAGGAGCAAAAATTGAAAAATACAAAAAATAGTTTCATTTTTCGGTTTAATTCAGTATTAGGTATTTTTAGAAAGACATATTACTTTCAACCTATTTTTATTTTAATATAATCCTTGAAAATACCAAAAAATAGTTTCAACTTTCATTTTTAGATTTTATTTTTAATATTAATAGTTTAACAAAATCAATTAGAGTTTTTATATTTTTGTAGGTGTTTAAATTGGATTTTCAGCTTTCTTTTGCCCTAATTTTAACAAATAGAGGCACAAAATCTGGGCAGCCCACATCCCCTAACCCGCCACTTAACATGCCGAACCGCCCCGTTTTTAGATTTAGATCTGATCCGTCCAACCCTTTTAATCCCATGGACAAGATTCAATCCCATACCCATATAAAACCTGATTATAACACACACAAAAACCCTAAACTTTATCCCCATCACCCAAACATCGCCGCCCTTCTGTCGCTTGCCTGCCATACTAGACCCACCGAAAAATCCCTTCCATGTCATCACTGGTCCCCTATGGCCCCCCTTCCCTTCGTTTCATCTTCCACGTAGCGAAATCCCAACGAATGTCATCATTGTTGACGCGTTTTCTTGCTCTCTATGTTGGGATTGAATAAATGGAGGCCGTAGATTGAATCCATATCAGTCTAGACCCTCCATTTGTTCGTCGAACTATAAAAGAGAGAAATCAGAGGAATTTGGGGGAATTTTTTGGACAGAAATTTCAGATTGGAAGAAAAATTAGGGTTTTTTTCAATTTTTGAGATGTTTTGTTTGGTTTGCTTTCCAAAAAAACAAAAATACAAAAATAGTTTGAGTTTAGATTTTTGTTCGAATTTGTTTCCATTTGCAACAATTGTAGGGGTATCAAATTACTGAGTCATACTATGAAAGTATGGGCGAGGGTGGTTGAAGCAAGGTTGAGGATGACGGTGTCTGTTTCTGACAACCAGTTTGGTTTCATGCCGGGTCGTTCTACTATAGAAGCTATACATTTTGTTAGAAGGTTGTTTGAATAGTACAGAGATAGGAAGAAATACCTGTACATGGAGTTTATTGACCTAGAAAAACCGTATGAAAAGGTCCCTAGAGAAGTTCTCTAGAGAAGTTTGAAGGCGAAAGGCATGTCGGTTCCCTATTTTATGGCGATTAAGGACATGTATGTTGGGGCAAAGATTCGGGTTAGGACAGTAGGAGGCGACTCTGAGGATTTTTCGGTTGTTATGGGGTTACACCAAGGTTCTGCGCTCAGTCCGTTCCTATTCGCCCTAGTGATAGACGCGTTAACACATCACATTCAAGGGGATGTGTCATGGTGCATGCTATTCGCTGATGACATAGCTTTGATTGATAAGTCGTGAATCAGTGTTAACGAGAGGCTAGAGGTTTGGAGACATGATATTGAATCTAAGGCGATTGATTCAGCGCTGAGTAGAGGGAAAGATGAAATACCTGGAGTTTAAGTTCAGCACTGAGTAGAGGGAAATGGGCATGGATGTAAGGCTTGAATCACAGGTCATCTTGAGTAGAGACAACTTCAAGTAACTTGGGTCGGCCTAATCTTATCCATCCTATTATGCCCGCAC